>JAJHUR010092174.1:0-17899 GCA_027495735.1 Lutjanus campechanus | reverse complement strand
ATAGCCAAGCATCTCAGAGCCAACCACCCAGGTGTCCATAGCCAACAATGCTATTTGCACCTGGGGTATAAATAGCCAGTGTGGCTATTTACAAGGATACAAGGTAATTTATTTATCATTTATAACATGTTGTGTAACAAGACTTTGACATACTTCCCTCTTTGATTTACTGATTGGATTGGCTGAAGAGATAAATTAAAAAATACAGAAAAATACAGAATAAACTTTATGTATACAGTGCAGTGCTGAGGCTGAATGACGTAGTCTCACAGCTTGAGGGAAGAAGCTGCTCTTCAGTCTGGTGGTACAGCCGTGGATACTTCTATATCTCTTTCCAGATGGCAGTAGGGTGGCTTGGCTATGGTTTTGTCTTTTACTATCCTTTGGGCTCTACACCTCCCTTCTCCGATATCACTAATGTATAAATACATAAGTCATTTTCTGAAATAGTCAATGATAAGCCATGATCTTTTCATAAACCTGTTCAAGTAGTTTTGTTGCTTAACCGAACTGCGACTGAAAACTGAAAGAACTGTCAATAATTCAAATTCAAACTACAAGTCAAAGATAAAAATAAAAGTTAACAATGACTTCTAATTTCAGAATCAAATCCTAGTATCCCAGACTGGGACTCAAACTCAGCAGGAGAGTTCTGTGCTTAATCCTGTGTTTAATTTGTTGCTCTTTGTAGCTAACGGGGTCGGGTATGAATAGCTGCTATGTGCCTGTTCTCATCAAGTGCAAATAGACTCTGCTAAATTGACACTACAAGGGTACCAACCATGGTTTGAACCACAGCACCACTGAGCCAAGCTGTTTATATTTGATGGGTTTGGAGTGAGAAGGTGTTTGTTCAGGTATCATGATGCTGAGCTGGAAGGTAACTGTCTCAGGTTTATGTTCTCTCAGTGTAATGAGTGTGGGAGGGTGATAAACATGGAGATCAGAGCCCTTCTCAGACATTGAAACTGTTAACACTGCTCTCTTCATCTGTCTGTCTGCTTAAGTAATGACTTTTTTAGCCTCCAAACATACAGCGGCAGCTATGGATAGAGATGTAATACTTGCACTATTTTTGGCATCTGGTGGATGAAACAGTGATGATTTGGAGGATAACGATATGAAGGGATGTTCTCAGCTCTCTCACACTGCCTGTGAGAGAGCTGAGAACATTCCTTCATATCATTAGGCATCAGTTATAGATTTTAAAACTGATTTTCAATTTTCATGTTTTCCTTTGCGGCTAAATTGAGTAAATAATTAATTTTCACTCAGGTAACCAAACCAGATGTAATAAATGTAATAAATATAGAACTCTGCTGCCTATTATCTTAATTATCCAACTGAAACTGGAACCAGAATGGGTTCTTCAGCTTGTCACCATGGGAGAACTGTTTTGGGGTCCTTGTAGGGTCCACCTGGTTCCCTTTAAGAGAGTTCTGTCTAGATCCCACCATAAAGTGTTACACATAGAACAATCTGCAAATGGTTTCACCCAGAACCCCCTATGATTCTACAGAGACCCTTTCCACGGTGTAATGGTTCCACCCTTTCCAACTTCTCAGGGTGCTAACAAGACACCACCCAGGTGGTCCTACTGAGAACCTTTGTAACATTTAAAGGGGTTTATCTAGAACCCAACCAAAGGGGCTTTGACCAAGAACCCTTTTTTTCCAAGGGGTTTATCTAGAACAGTGTAGAGATTCTACAGAGAACCTTTTAATGTTGTAAAGGTTTTATCTAGAACACACGCAGGGGGTTCTACAGAGATCCTTTTAATATTCCAGAGGTTTTAAACACACTCAGGTGGTTCTACTGAAAACCTTTTTATATTTCAAGGGTTTTTATCTAGACCCCATCAAGCGGGTTCTTCCAAGACCATTTTATATTATGATACAAAGAACCCTTAAGGAATCCTTGATGAAAGAGTTCTTCGGGGATTTCAACCTCGCCTTGAAGCCTTGAAGAGCTTGTTCTTGCAAAAATGGTTATATGGATGAAAAGGGTTCTTAATGGAACCCTTAGTCTTACAAAGAACACTTTCAAACCCTTTCGTCATAAAATGGTTCTGGGTAGAACCTCAACTCTTCAGGGAAAACCTGATTTCGAAAACTTATTTCTCAGAGTGTAACATCTACTGTATCTTCCTCTGTCAGAGCTGCCAGAGACGATCCACTGCAGTTCTTCTGTAGTTGTTTTGACAGAACAATGTGAGACAGTGTCCACCAGATCAAACCCTTCATGAACCAGATGAGTTCAGGAGCAGCTTTAACTAACAGCAGCAGGTAAAGAGCGTGGTTTTCTCATTAATGACACGCCTCTGTGCTGTCAGTCATCTTTATGACCGAAGAACATGTATTAACTCTGCTAATATCTGACTGTCATAACATCATGACGTGCTGTCAAGCTGTGATTTAAAAAAAAAATGTTACCATGCTGCGGTACTGCTTTATATGTGCTAAATTAAAAAGACATTGCATGCATGAATTGGAAAACTGAAACACATCGGGAAAAAAATCTTTCTGAGAAAACAAGATACAAA
Organism: Lutjanus campechanus; assembly: GCA_027495735.1. Taxonomy (NCBI): domain Eukaryota; kingdom Metazoa; phylum Chordata; class Actinopteri; order Lutjaniformes; family Lutjanidae; genus Lutjanus; species Lutjanus campechanus. Next base: position 15,357 of record JAJHUR010092174.1, on the reverse strand, counting down.
GTAAAGTGGAAATATTGCCAATATTTTGTTTCACATGATTGTTAACAAAAGCTAAACACTTTAAAAAAAAAAGGGAGCCCATGCAAAAAGATCAGATGCCCATGGAAGAAGTGTCTTCTGGCTACAGGACTGCACCATGTGTAAGCGCACAGCCTGGTCTCACCAAATGGCGTATAAATAACACGCCAAAGTCTAAAGTTATTTTGTGTGTTACTACAAATACAACAGCTTTCTTGCTTGTCGTGGATCATTTCACTCCATTTACTCTGAAGTGACTTATACGGAGACAGTGGGTCATTTTACATATAAATGTCATAGATTTGATGAAATTAAGAAACATGTCTTGATTACATAAAGACAAAATAAGACAACTCCATTACCCATGGGTGGGTTCAGTTAGATGAGCCTATTTTTGTTGACATTTTTGTCAAATGGCACCAATAAAAGTATGCTGAATTAAGTATTAGCAGCTCCTGTCTGCAATGCACCCATGGTTGAAGAGACAACTGTCAGTGGTTTACTTTGATACTGAAGAAAACTTAAAAAAAATCCTGATGTAAAGTTAGAAGAAGTGTCTCTTTTTCCTATTATTTTGTATTTATGGACATTTCTTGGTGATGGACATCAGAGATAATGAAAGGGTTATTCATGGTGAATCTAAAAATAAGTGTATCATGTCACCTCACACACTGTATTTGCCTCTCTCCCTCCATTCCTTCCTGATTACTCTTTGTCAGTTTTTAAAAACCTTAGCTGAACAAGCACAGTCAGTTTGTGAATTGTTCTGGTGGAGTCAGTCTGAATCCTGGAGTGACAGCAATCTGATTTGTCTGCAGCAAGAGAAGCAGAAGCAGGTACAGCGACATAAAGGTCTTTTGTAACACCTAAACATAAAACACCCATTCTTGAGGATTGGGACTAATGTCCTACCAAAATTTTTTTTCAAAACCTTAAATATTATTAATACCAACACTTAATTCATTTGAAATATATGTAATTTATGAACCCTTGTCCCAGACAAGAATTCACAGCTACAAATGTGTTAAAAAAGAAACCTACAATACCAACTGATAACACAGGTGAACTATACTGATCAACTGATAACACGAGGTGAACTATACTGATCACTATTTTGTTTTAAATTCGAGAGACTGTTGTTCATGATTTCTGTGTTCAGAATTTTTTGGGTGGATCTGAAACATGGCTCGGTGATGTGTCGGAGTCGTGGTCCCCCAGCACTATATAATCCCCACAAACACGACACATGAACGACACCGCCTTCTCCTCCCTAACAGTCAGTTGCAAACGTACCTTCAGCGACTCTCTCAGTCCAAATCAGCCCAGCAGTTCACTTCAGCTCACTTCAGTTCCAACAACCCGAAGCAGAAGAGAAAAAAAAAAAATACCATCCTGTCACCGTCCTCTGGCTCTGGTGGCTCAAACATGTCTGGACATGTCCAATAAAGCTACTGGACAGAGCGTCCATGTTTCAGGTTGTTTTCATGTCACAGTAGTGTTGCATTTCAGAGCAGAGAAAACCGCTCTTGTGTCATGATTTTTAGGTAATTTTATATACCTAGCCATTTTCTTAATGATTCAAATTCGGCTGGGTGGTTAATAACACGTGTCTGTGGTGTGGCAAACTCAGCACACACATTTATTGCTGTACGAGCTCTTTCATGAAAATATTGGCCCTTTAAAATTGTGTCCCAGATTTCTATCTACCCTGTCAGATTTTTACAAAAACATGATTTAATCAGGCATAAAATGTTTAGCTCTAAGGACCCCTTAAGGACCCCTGTGACCTGTCTCACTTCCTGGTTTAAAAAGGCGGGAATACTGTTCAAGCACTGGTGAACTTTCAAATTTTTCACAAATTCCTGAAATATTATTGCAATCACGTGTTTCAACCATAACATGTCAACTCTGTAGCTCCCTTCTAAATCAAAGCTAGATAAGTACACGTGTATTTTGATTATCATTAAGAGAACTCTGAGCAACTTTAAAAAATGAAATGGCTGCTCACTATGATTATGCTGTGAAATGAAAAAAAAAAAGAAACATAACATTTTGTCAACTCCATAAGACATCTACATTTCAGGGGCCACAAGTTTGATCCTTTGAAATATGTTTCTCAGCATAACTGAAGAGTAAACATCAAAACTTAATTCTCCCCAATTCTCAAGAATGTGTGTTTGCAATATTTTGCCTTTTAAAACATTTTTTTTTGTCATTTCTACCCATGTATCTTTCAGTACATGAACTCCCTGCTCTTCTGTTCCTTCCCCTTTATTGATACTGGCACACTGTTTGACTTCTGCAATAAAAGGCTGAAAGCAGGGCAAACGGATAATCTGTCTCACTCCTATTTGTCAGGTAAAAGTCATCTTGTGCTCCCCAGTGCTGATGAACAGAGGAGCATGATAAACAAAAGGTGCTCTGTGTGCTGACTGATTGACAGATGTGCTCCAGATGTGGAAATGATCCTGTAGAAATCCTTCCAGGGGAGGTGGGACCCCAGCGAAGTAGCTAATCCCCGAGCTGTCCCCTGTCTGATGGACGGCTGGGTTGGAGCTGGAGTAATGAACTTTCTTCTCCACTCGAGGAGACGCGTTGCCAGACTGTCTGTCAGTCTTTTGCCCGTCAGCTCCGACAGATTGGAAGAGACGAAGGCGTCGGGCTGCTTTTGTTCTGCCAGCGAGGAAAGCTGGGTGGCTCGGTTTGAGAAAGACGCACACGATGTGAAAGTTTCTTTTGCATTGTCAAACATGGCTGTTTTTCACACCTCATTGCTCAGTAATTTGATGAGCTGTGTGTGTAGCCTGAAGAGGCTCAGCTGTTTAGAGAGAGAATGAGCCATGGATGTTACAGTGCCAGCACAGCGTCCGCGACTCCAAGCCAAGCTGCCCAACAAGCTCTCCTGTCAAGCATATTGGTTTTTTTTTATCTTGTTATTTTGAACCAGATGCTTATTATATGGTTCAATACAACAAGATCCAACATTTGTCATTCGATAATTCATGTATTAAAACTGTTCACTGAAATCTCACGGTGGTGGTCCACTGACTGCTGTCTGTGACCTTTGGCCTCTTCCCGTTCCATTCCCATGAGAATCCCATCCCAACTTAGACCAGGATGGATGTTGATAAATCAGTGGGGACCATGAGAAGCATCAGAGTGGAGAGTATGGGAAGTAACTAAGTACAAATACTTTATTACTGTGCAATAGTAGATTTTTCAGGTATTATACACAAGTATTTCCTTTTCTGATAACTTTTTACTTTTACTTCCTACATTTTAACACCAACATCTGTAATTTCTACTTTTTATATTTTCGATACAGCCTTGTTGTAATTTTTGTAATTTAATTTTGTAATTTAAATACAAAACCAAAACAAGATGAAAATGACACAACAAGACCTAACAAGATGAAAACAATGTAAAAAGATGTAACAAGATGAAACTGATGCAACAAGACGTAACAATGAAAATCACATAACAAAATGCAACAAGGTGAAAATTATGTAAAAAAAAAAAAAAAAAAAAAAAATTTGAAACTGACATAAAAACACATCACAAGATGTAACAAGATGAAAATAATGTCACAACACATCACAAGACAAAAACAATATAACAAGATGAAACCAACAAAGACTTGACAGTACATAATGTAAGAATACATAACAAGACAAAAACAACGGGACAAGACAAAAATTATGTTAAAATGTAAAAATGTAAAAAAGGCACAAACAATGTAAGAGAATTAAAGATGTGAAAAGACAAATGCAACGTCAAAGGCTTAATTAGACAAAAATGACATCAGAGATGAAAGATGGAACAAGAAAATAGCAGACAAAAGGGAGACTTGACCACAGAAAAACAACTCACTCTATGACAGACTGATCATCTGGAGCACTGGGAGTTTTCCTGGTGTACCACTTGACAATTGGAGCCACTATAAAATCTACATATCTTAAATAAGCGCAGCAGCTGTCTGTCTCAGGTAGGTGGGCTTACATCTGTCGGCTTCTCTCTACCAGCCTGTTATTTTTGGTCCGGTCCATTCTAACTTTACTCCAAAAAGCGTGAAGAGGAGAGGTTGAAGTAACTTGAGAATGACACAACAAACAACAAATTATTTATTTGGGGCCAACCAGTGAATCATCTGAGCCTGAAGGCGCTGGCAGAGACAACAGAGAGAAACGCATCGAGACCAGTGATACCAGTTCAACTGCTGGTCAAGGTTTTAAAGACAAAAGACAACAAGGGTAAGACTGGGTTTGGCGAGCTGGCTCTTTAGATATATCAGCTGCCATTTGTTGAAATTTCATCAACTTTTCGTAAAGCTGATGCACTTGTCAGTGTCACTGTTGTGAACCGACCAATCACAGCCAGGATGGGGCAGGACATTAATAAAGGTGATGTACTGCAGTAGTCGATTTGAGTAATTTTTTTAAGAAACAAGTCAAAATTCTCTGATTGCAGCTTCTTAAAGGTGAATATTTTTGGGTTTCTTTACTCCTCTGACAGTAAACTGAATATCTTTGGGTTGTGAATAAAATAAGACCTTTGGGGATGCCAACTCAGACTTTGGGAACCACTCATTGGTTTTTTTGCTACTTTTCTTCCAGCTGTAATGACTGGCTATTGAGTGAGCTCCTTTGAATGGTGACTCCATGTTCATTCTTATCTGGATTTTTGGTAAAGAAAAGGTTATAGTGCTGATGCCCTCATCCCCTCACTCAAGTGTGGTGATCCAATCCTTTTCGTAGTTTAAGCAGGGCAGTGATGTTGCTACTTTCAGAAGCTTTTAGCTTTTGTACTATGTTAGCCTAAACACGGTAGCCTTTAGCTTTTAGCCTTTGCAATTCGGGGTGGGGGCGAAACTCGATTCTTAGATGCATTGTGATGTAGACATGGAAGATTCCGAATTGATTCACAAAAGTCAAAAATTGATAATGTGATGTTGACAGAGGCGGCACTCAGCTGTAAGCGAGAGAAGGCAGTGGCAGTGGTTGCAATCATGTTTTAATTGAAAAATGATTAATCTATTATCAAAATAGATGCAGATTAATTTAATAGTAGATTATTAAAAGATTAATCGTTGGACCTCTAAGTGTTTTATGTTCATTGTTTGGTTTATTAGTTTGCCCAGCTGTTCCTTCCCTTGTTATACATGATTTATTGATTGAGTGATTGATTGATTGACTGATTTAAAAACAATCAATTGGTGAAATTTCCACCAAGTGAAGCATTTTTTCACTAGAAGCCATGATAATAAATTGGCAGATGTGTGTGCACTCTTTTTGCTGACCAGATGATTTAGTCCTGTAACATGTAGTCTGTTACTCTCCAAGCTTGACAACACATGATGAAGATTCAGGTCTTTTTTACTTTGTCTTAAACATAAGAAAGGACAGAGCAGCAGTATCATTAAAACTGATGACTTCATGATGTACAGCACGGACAACTTTCCAAGCAATCAGACAGATATAAAAGTGCCATGGAACAGTGCAGAAACAACGCAGACATACCCCCCTACACACACACACACACACACACTACAGTACTAAACGGAGAAAAATAGCATCACAGATGTTCCCTCCTCCACTTAACACTTTACTCAGCACTTTTCCTCTTTCATTGAGTTTTAAACGAGCAGGCGCGTGGAGGTAAATGCCAGCTCCCACCTGCACCCTCCAATTTCTGCTATTCCAAAGGCATAACAATAACAGCTTGGCTATTTGGAAGTGGCTCGGTACAATCTCATCCCATAATAGAGCAAGGGGTGGGAATGGTGATAGATCTGCCCCGGCATATTTCGGAGAGAAGGGAAGGGCTGTTATCTGCGAGAGCTTAACTAAAGAGTTCCAGTTAGCTAGAGGCGAGCTGCACTCACTTCAGAATACATTCATTAATCACGGCTAAAGCCTTTTACTGCGACAATGGAGGAGGAAGAGGAAGGGAAGCGGGGGTGTCTCTGTTCTAAAAAATGTCTGTCAATGTGTATGACTGAGCTGGGACACTATTCTATTAATGAAAAGGGAGGACTAGACGTGTTTAAGCATTATTGCCCCATAATGCCTAACACTATCTAGGATTTATTTTTCCCAACCACCCAAATGGCTCCCTGGGTGCTGAGCACACCCAGATAATGCCAGCAAGGAAGCAGAAAACCAATAATTCTGGCGGGGCCGCGGAGCTCAATTGGATTTACTGTCAAGCTCCTTCATCAGTTTAATAAAGTCCCTCTCTACATCCTTCCATCCCAAATCCCCGGGGTCTTTGTACCTACAAGACCACCGGCATCAGTCATTAAGGTAACTAAAGGAACTGTCTCTGCTGTTACTGTCATTAATTAGCTCTCATTAAAAGTCCTTTGTTGCTGAAATTTGAGCTGTCTCATGACGGAGTTGTTTCAAGCTATTTTCAGTGTTTAGCACAGGACAGTCTGTGACCTTTACAATAAAGGAGCAGTGGAACATTTAGGAAAAAATTTTAATTTGTTGTTATCCCAGTCAGGAGATCGTGCGATTGCTTCCATGTGTGTGTGAGTGCGCGATCAACAGACCAGTATTTTATCCAGATCTAATCACAAATACTGCTGGACTGATCAGCCTAACTGGGGAGTAATGGATTACATGTAACAGGATTACGTAATTTTATACAATGAGATTCGTAAATGTGAATATTTTCTGGTTTCTTTACTCCTCGCTGACAGTAAACGGAATATTTTTGGGTTGTGGACAAAACAAGACAGTTGAAGACATCATCTTGGATTTTGGCCCTTTCTCAATACCAAGTATGCCAAGTTCGGACTTGGGTACTTGGCAGTTCTGGGAAGAGGGGGGAAATGAGAAAAAGAGAGAGAGGGAGAACCAAACAAAATTCTAGGGTTCCCATTTTCACCGCTGAAGCATTTTAAACTCTTTATATGCTGTGGTATTTTTCTTAAAGATTAAAAAAGTATTCTTTTGAGCATTTCAGGCAGAGGAGGGCACATCCACAGGGACGCCGGTTCGAATCCCGCCTCCGACATCATTGAAGTTTATTAATATGCAGAGTAATAGTTAAGATGTTGACTTAGATGACATATCTATCTATTTGTAATGCACACACAGAAATGTGTATGTATATACGCACACACATATATATGTATATGCATATAGATATATACACATATATATGTTTTTCACAATTTTCTGACAAGCTTGTACTTTTTACTCCAATTCTTTGACTAGTTACTTAAAAACAAGATTGTGAACACAACAGATGTGAGTGAATGAAGCAAACTTTTATTTTCAATCAAAGGGTAGCATGTTATAAATCTGCTGAAACATGTAACATATTTGTAATATATATTGTAGTAAGGCATAAAATGAGCATGATGTCATCAGAGATTCAGTGATAGTTCACCCAAAAATGAGAATTCACTCAATATCTACTCACCCCTGTGCTGATGTGAGGGAGGGTGAAGATCTCCAGTTCACAAAACACTCTCGGAGTCTCAGCGGAAAACAGTGTTGAAGCCAAATCCAGTACAATTGGAATGAATGGTGACCCGTTTTAAAAGAACAAAACAAACACAAAATGTCTCCATCCTGCTCGTGTGGTATAATCCAAGTATCTGTGAGCCGTGACATTAAAATTTGACCCCAAAAGACGCCATTTACACCATGTTTTCAGCCTAAATGTCAACTGTAGCCTCCCACGTAGCATGTAAAACATGGGTGTGAATGTATTGCAAGACCTCATATAGATCTTGTCACATGCGCATGTGAAGATATTGCGAGATCTCTTGTGCACACAGTTCCGGTCGGAGAGGCTACAGTTGACATTTCGGCTAAAAACATGGGGTCAATGACTTCTTTTGGGGTTCAATTTTAATGTCGCAGCTTATGGACACTTGGATTATACCACACGAGCAGGATGGAGACATTTTGTGTTTGTTTTGTGTTCTTTTAAAACGGGTCACCATTTTGTTCTGGTAAAATGGTCAGTGACTGATCGGTGTCCACCGTCTACAATTTTCAAAACCCCCGGGAAACAAGAACAATGTCTGAGCTGCAACTTACTCACTGAAAATGGTAAATTGGCACCTCAGATGCGAACAAGCTAATGCAGCAGCACCGTTGCTGCAACCTAAGCTTAGCTCCACCCAAGACGTTTGTGATTAATTTAAAGAAACGCAAACAAGGCAGGGTGGTTTTTACTTCTAACAGAATGTGGATGTGTGGAGCCAGAACTTTCACCACCACTGAGCGCCGTGGAGAGAGTTCTGGCTGCGTGAGACTAGGCCATAACTCAAGATGTCATGTGCTCATTATTACGAAATTACACACAAATATCTAACAGGATAAAATGATGAGGTGATGACAGCTTATATCCAAAAGGTCAAAGGTCAACTTCACTGTGACATCATAATGTTCAGCTCTCTATCAGAGACTATTTTGACAGAGGAGGACAGAGGACTAAGTGAAGACAGCATGTTTCTACCTGGAAATTATTCACTGGAATCACTTTTATATAGCGACAACTTCAATTTTGCCAAAAAGTAAACATACTAGCTTTTATTAAATTCCTTCAAAGTTACAGGTCAATATAGTGGTGAGCTGGATATTAGATTCCTCATATGAGTCTGTACGGACATGTAAGTAAACTGTAACTTGACTGGTTAGTGGAGACATACTACTGTGAGGCAGTAATTCTGTTTTTTGACTGCTCTTTTTTTATACGACCATTGACGGCTGACTTCTCGCTCTTCTTAAGCACCCACTAGGGGCCGCGAGTGATCAACAACTGCTTCACCCTGAGTTTGAGTTTGAGACCACTGCTGTTCTTGAATACTGTAATATTTCCTCTTTAATTTTATGAGTTAGACTTGTTGCTCTCACCAGCTGACATATACTGCAGCAAGTGTTGTCTGTGTCGAGCTTTGAAAACCACACTTGCAGCTGTTATTGGCTCGCTATTGCCCTGACTCTCTTGCCCAGATGTGCTCCTAGATATCGACATTTGGCAACAATTGATATAACGTGAACTTATTTATGAGATTATTAATTTTAAGAAATAAATGAGATTCTTATTTTGAGTTTACTGAAGTCTCATCTGTTTCTCCTAAACCCCCCCTTAGGAGAAAAAAGGTTTCTCCTTGATGACCGTATGGAGCAACAAGACTTTAATTTGACCACTGAGACAAATTTAAGATCTCATTTAAGACCATCGAGTTTTCTTTTAGATCTCACTGTTATAGAGCTGATTATTTACGACAAATTCAGGGGGAAAAAGAACATGTTTTAAAAGCTTCAATTGGGCTCAAATTAGTCTCGGGCTGAGACGACACAAAGGCTGTTTTTCAGGAGCCAAATTTAAAGTCTCATATTGGTCTTAAATTGAGCTCATTTATGTCTGAGACACGGGCTAGACAAAGACCACATCTTGTTTTGAACTTTTTCTTTCCTCTGGGAAAGTCCTGGGAAAGTATCTGCTATGCAGACACCACCACACACTTCTGGGGCGTCATAAGTGACGATATACATTGCGGTCTTATAGCTTTTAAGCAGGTCTAACACACAGTGATTAGCAAAAGATTTTATTCAAAGAAAACTGTACCACAACCACAACCCTCAAAATATGTCCAAATTGACTTACATGTAGAATCAGAGTCCTGAAGCTAAGTACTAAAACGACTGTAAATACTACAGTTAAGAGTCAACTGTAATATTGACTAAAAGCCAGTGCAGTGATGTTAGTCCCACCAGGACTCGAAAAGATGAAGTTAACTTGTTAGTTTACAGCATCCAGAGTTTTGTTTCATGCTCACAGAGTGAGGATCGACATTTTTCAAGACCTCAGTAACAAAAAGAGACAGAGAGTTTTATGTGTTGTATTTGTCATTTGGTTAAACTGACCATTCTAGCAGTTGTCCAAACCTTTTTACAGAGCTAAATGACAGCTTTGGTGGTTGACATAATGAGAGTTATTACCGAGGTTGTGCTGTGTGTAATTTTTGTTGTTTATTCTGCCAAATCGCAATCAATGTTCTGTACAAAGGATCCACTGAACACTGAAACAGCAACAGACTGAAAGGCCACTGGAAGCAGAAAATATCAGCTGTGTCTGTGAAGACCGGGCGAAAATCTAAGGTCATCAAACGGGAGTCGGACAGCTGGAGGAGGACATTCACATCTGACACCAAAGACCATCTTTGAACAGAGTCAGGGGTTACCAGAACAGGCACAGGGTGGTGGTGGTGGTGGGAGGTTATTGTTAAAGCCTCTGAAAACATGGCTTGAAATAGTAAAACTGCATATGATATTAAAGTTCAGTTTCTCATTAAGCAGCCAGTAAGACCTGAATGAAAATAAATGTTTGTAACTATTATAAAACCAGCTCATTTTGCTGTTCAGACCGTTTTTCAAGACTGTGTGTGGGTGTGTCAGCTCACGTTTGATTGACAAATGTGTCAGGAGGCCCAACACAGAAGCTAACTAATGTCCAGCTGTGGACCACTGTAGACGCAGGCTGCACCAAAATGTGTCTTAGTGTGACCGAACTCAGTTAAGCCTCGCTGTAACTGCTGGTAAGCAACCCTTGGAATCTGCGTTGTGTGGATAATAATGAGGAGGCTCATCATCCTTTTTACACCGCCGTTTATTATCTGAACAGGAACAGAATATGTACTGGTCAGTCACACAGTCGGCTCGTTACAGGCAGCTCACACACAGCACGCTTGGGCATGTCTCTCATGAACTGGTAATGTTTTTTTTTAAAGCCCGCTCACTGACACAACAGCTTATTAATACAATTGCAATAATACAAAAACATGTACCTGAACAGGAGCAGAATATGTTCTGGTCAGTCACACAGTCGGCTCATTACAGGCAGCTCACACACAGCACGCTACAAAAGAACAGCACGTTATTTTAGCACAGAGGCCAGCTAGCTAGTTCACAAAGTGCACTGTGCCGTTATTTGGACATTTTATCACTTCAGAAGTACAGCAACCCACTTGTAACTCTTTCCAGAGACATCTCCATAACTCACAGTGCATATATGTTCATGTGGTGGACACAGTGCTGTGCTCAACAACTCAACTCGGGCACATCTCTCATGAACTGGCACTGTTATAAGGCCTGCAGTGACATTTACTTACTACCTCTGAGAGAGGACGCCCTTGAGCCAATAACATAGGTATAACTACATAACTACATAGGTACATGAATATCACATTATAGCAATAACAGCAAGTGGAATTACATAAACTAAGGACCACCTAGAAAAAAAGAGTTTAAGTGTATGCTATATTTAGAACATGTTTGTTGCTTTACTTTGTCATCAGGTAGTGGGGAACCGAAACACCATCTGTGCTCTCTCCATGGACAGGGTATGTGAGTTGTAAGAGTTTGTGTTTTTTAGTTATTTTGTGTTATTGTTAGACTTCAGTGTGACTTCTATGTTTTAACATGTTTGTGCGGGTCCAAACTAATGTTACTTGCTGCTGATCGAGGCAGTGGTAGATCAACAGCTCCTCTGTCAGTTTTGTGGCTGTGGACAGAGACGGCAGCATCAGTTTGCCACTGGTAAAGGCTGTCTAACAGTAAAGTAAAGCTGGGGTAAATATAGGGAGTACTTAAACTGATATTGATTTGGATGGCAGGTTAAATCACTGTTTGTGTTAAGTGGAGTGATATAATGTTACTGAGTTGCTTAGACCCAGAGAGCAGCTGCAGGAGTGGGAGCAGAGTTTTGTTGCACAACTGACATGATTTTTTTTATGATTGGTTAGTGGAATTAATTCCGTAATTCTCTTAATAAAGACCACAAACACACCCCATTTAAACCCAATGCAGGAAAGTGAACAAAAATGTAGATAACAATATTTCAAATTTGGATTAAATCTGATTTTTAATACTTTTTACATGCTTACTTTTATGTGCAGAAGACACTAAATTACATTGTTTGAAGACTACAGTGGATTTGGGTTTACAGTGGCTTTATTGATTGATAATTATTGTGAGTGTGTGGGAGGGGGTCAACTTTTTTTGGTTTCTGACAGGGGGCGAGCATGACAGAAAAAGTTGCCCATCATACCTTTATAACAACATGAACAATATAAGATACCTTAAGTTAGGATAGTTGAATGTTACATAAGATGAACAAACACTAAAGGTTTTCTGAAATCGATTCAGAACATTCAATACATAATTTTGTCTATTAATCTATATTCCAGACATTCAAGGATCAGTCGAGACCCTGATCATGAAGAGAATTACCCTTCTTGTGTTTCTAAATTTCCAGAGAGACTAAACCAAAAAACACTGTTTGAGTCTAAGGTGGTGTGATTTGGTACAACACCATCAAGACTTTTTGAGTTCTGCTGTGATCTGAATAATGTAAGAAGTCGAGAATCTTGAAACTTTGTCCAACTGTGCTGAGAACCAGGGTTGTATGAGGCACTTATCCATAGTGTACTGCCTACAGTAGAAGCAGAGAGAAGTACCAGTATGGGAGCTAAGCTATGTACTGCTGTGGACAGGGTCAGCAGCAAAAGGTATTTTAATGACTTTAAAAAGGTCCACCTAAAAAAAAATCAATATCAGTTTAAATGTGTACTATATTTAGAATATTTTCACTGCTTTACTTTGCTGTTAGACAGCTTTTTCTGGCGGAAAACTGTCACTATCTGAGCCAAATATTGCTCTCTCCAAACTAACCAAACTCCATTTGCGAAATCAGAAGAACATGGCAGTTCCTGGTCCACCATTGTCTCACTGTGGTAGTTTGTGTTATTGTGTTGCTTCAGTGAATCTGAACTAACTTTTAAAAACACCAAAGTCACACAATAACACAAACTAACAAAGGCAGCGGGAGCCCATCCATTTTGTGAGGTAAAATTACTGATTTCGCCGAGTTTGGTTGGTTTGAAGAAAGCGATATTTGGTGTATATGACTGCAGTTTCCAGCCAGAAATGTTTGCTTGATAGCAAGGTAAAGCAGCGAAAATATTCTAAATATCTTGTTCACTTGAACTGATTTGGATTTTTCTTTAGGTGGACCTTTTTAAGTGACCTAAAATAAATTTTGTTGCTGACCCTGTCCACAACATGGCTTGGCTTGCATGCTGAAGCCGCTCCCTGCTTCTCCAAACTGGGGTTTTGCCGACCGCCATCTGCTGTAGTTAACACACTGACCATGGATAAGCATCTCATACAACCCCACCTCAAATCATTTGAAGTAACCATTTAGTAGCTTAGCGTGCCTGAACCCAACTAATCCTTCACTATAGAGGCAACAGATCAGAAAACACCCAATTGAATTATTTTTGTAACATGTAATTTTCCATCAACACCATGCACAAGCGCTGCAGTGTGTGTTTGTACACAGTGGGTGTGGATAAGGAAGAGGATGAGAGTGCTCTTGGCTGATCTCTGAGCAGGCAGGTGTTCAGCGATCAGAGCAGAGGGATTCGAGTTAAATTTGCCCACAAAACTCTGCAGAAGAAGTCCAAGAAGTTCCTGTGTCATGATCACCAGCTGCTGAGTAAAGATTGAACCAGAGCAGAATGAGCTCATCTCTGGCTGTGGAGCACACTCTGCTCCGCCTACATTACAAAATGTGGATAAAATATGATTTCTGCGCCTTTTTTTTACTGGGCACCAGCCTCACGTTTATGCGTGTATTGTCTAGACTTGAAGTCTAATTAAACGCTTCAGGTCGCGTTTACGCCCGTCAGACACAGCTGGGACGTGAGACGAACGAAGCTGATGCAGACAGCAGCACTGATAAAAAATGAAAGTGAGGCGTGCGAGTGAAAAACAAGTCTGACTCACTTGCGGTTGAGGCAGAGGTTAGTTGCCTAAATTTACCAAAATCAAAACAATAGAGGTGAAGGATCAGAAAATAGTTTATCTCTAACTTTTGGAAGATACTGAGAAGTGATGCCTTTTTGCTAAATAGGGTTGGCATCACAAAATGCTTGCACAGGGTGTTTTAGAGGGCACTGACAAACACGGACTCTGCTGTTGTGTTTGTAAGACTTGTTGCTCCTGCCAACAGGCAGTGTGGATTTCTTTTAATCATGACTGTGAGCTTTTCCAAACTAAAGCCAAGTTTTAGTTGCATCACACAATAACACAAACTAACAGATCAGGGCAGCGGTCGCCCAGCAGTTCTGTGACATATTGTTTGGTTTGCTTCAATTTTTTTGATTTCTAAACCTGCTCTGTGCCAGAAAACACACTTGTTCCAGACCAAAATTCACAACAATTAAAAAATGTTACAATATTTTAAATTCTAAAATCTGAAATCTAAAACTAACTTGTTTTAAAATATATGTGTCATGAAAGTTTCATCCCACGTTTCATCCCAAGATTTTTACAAAATCATGATGTAATCAAGCACAAAAAGGGGTGGTTATACCCTAAGGACCCCTGTCTCACTTCCTGGTTTAAAAAAAAAGTGGGACTAATGCTCAAGCACGGGCAAACTTTCTATTTTTTGAGAATTTCATTAAATAATATCGCTATCAGATGTGTCTCAATCATAACACGTCAACTCTGTAGCCCTTCTAAATCAAAGGTAATTGAGAATTATGGTTCAAAAGTGTGTATTTTTGTGATGGAGCAGCTCCGCACATCGCCCACCACCACCAGGAGAAGGAGGATGATGTTACGGAGTTGTTTCCTCACTGACTGTGGGCAGCACACACACACACACACACACACACACACGATCTCACTACATAGTCCCTGCTCCCTTCCCTTTTTCACTAAGTTATTAAAGAAACTTCTCTGTTTCCGTAGCGTGACCGAGGGTGCACACTTGGTAGCTCTACTGCAATTTAAGCATACATCCACACAGTAAATATATCACTTACCATGTGGAAGTATGTTACATATCCACCCTGCTGTCTCCCGCTGTCTGAGTTTGCAAAACAGGGGCGTTTGCTCTGTTAAATAGTCAATTCTTGCACGTTTTCATGCTCGTGTGACCTGCATAATTACGTGTCCTGTTGGTAAAGTTAACTTTTGTTGCAAAATGTTGGTTAAAGGGAAACATTTATGAAAATTAATAATAATAATAATTTTTGCTTTATATATATTTGTTAAGAAGTTTAAGAAGCTGTAAATGGTGTATCTGGTAAGAAAATACTAGGCTATTCACTACTAGGTTTAAAGAGGGCTGCTTTGGCCCTGGATGAGTCAGTCTTGTTTTGGTTAGAGAGAAATGAATTATCAATTTGACTGTCAGACTGTGTACTGGATTATTTTTCTTTCCTTTGAAAGGTATTTGAGTTTTGTGTAAACAGTATTTTTCGCCTGTTTTTCATCCTTTTTTCACAAGAAAAAAAAAAAA
>JAJHUR010092173.1:0-11878 GCA_027495735.1 Lutjanus campechanus | reverse complement strand
TCCCCCCCTCAGTCCTCGCCTTACACAGCAGGACGGGGGTCCCACCCAGGTCAGGCAGTGACTCCACATGCACAGAAACATATGACACGTTTCATGGTCGTAATGACGCATTAATCAACCTGCGGTCTGAGTATTAAAACGGGCTTAAGGATAATCTCCTGCCATAGACTTAAATTGTGTAAAATATAGTTTTAAGTGACAGAAACTTAACAACCAACCAGTTAAAACTCTTGGGGAGGACGTTGGGACTGATCTGACAGGCCTGTCTCCTACATGAGGGTTCCTTCACCTTAAAGGAATAGTTCACCCAAATATGAAAGTTCAGTCAATATCTACTCACCCTCTTGTCGATTGAAGGTCGTGTTTAGTGTTTTTAGGCCTCGAAACACTGCTGGAGTTTCATATGAAAACAGTGTTGCAGAATCTCCCAAACAATGGAGCAGGTGACCAGTGTTTAAACGTAAAAAAACAACAGAACAACAAAATAAAATGCCTCCATACTGCTCGTCTGGTGTAATCCAAGTCTCCTAAAGCTCCAACATGCCAAGTTGACTTAAAAAAGTTATTTGCAACCATGTTTTCCAGCAAAGACACCTCCATTGCAAACCCTCTGCTCGCTGTTAACGCTGCTCTCTGTCACAGTGAATAAGTAAGAGATAATCAATGACTAGGTGTCCGATAAATTATTTGAAGGCGCGACGTGGATGCGAAGAACCACCTGACAAGTTGGTTATCCCTCTTATACCATGGTCATTTACTAACTATATTTAAAAAGAAACAATCTCAGATTTTTTTTGGTGAAAGTTTTTCACTCGGAGTCAAAAAAGTTTTGAAGCAAGAGCTTATTGTTGTCATGACAGTGAATAATTCTAGTCCCTTTTGCAACCAAGCGGTTAGTCACAGTATAAATTACAGCGGAGTGAGGGCTGATTTTAACATTTCTATTTTGAGATTGCAACAATTTTGAAGAATGGGGACGCAGCAGAAGAGAGAAATGGAGAAGAAAAGGAGGGGAAAATGGCACAAGGAATTGTTTAAGCTAAAATTCTCATTTTCTGGGGGCCATTTTAATGACTTATTGTTCAGGTCGGCGCCAGTGATGAGATTGGAGGTTCATTCTTGACCTTGTAAAAACTGAGGATTGAAAGCTCCCGAGCGGCTACTAATGGACCTTGTAAAATTGTTTTGAAACATCTTAAAGATTCAAAGCATCAACAGTAAATGTCAGCTTTCTTGTCGCCTTTTGCACCCACATGCAACCTTCACACTGAAAGAAATCCATTAGAGAAGAGGCGTAGAGGCAGATTTCTACACCCACAGTCAAACAACACTGAAAGCTTAAGGAGAAATGGACCAGATTGCATTGTGACTATAGGACATTTTTATTTTTTTGAGTCGTGCCGGCGTGACTCCTGCTCATTCTTAACTGCAGAAGCAAACAGAGAAAATCAATTTCAGAAGCAGAAACACGTGTAAGGAAAAAAAGCTCATTTCATCACAAAATCATCGCTGGAGCTGTTTAAACATCACAGGCTGATGATGTCTAACAGCAGAAGGCGATCCGAGGGCGGACGTCTCCTCTTCTGATTACTTCCATAGAAACTTTGTAAATATTTTCATGCAGATGAGCAAGTGGTTTGGTGCATGTAGGACACAGAGCGCTGATTCATCGGCGTGGCAAAGGCAACATTTGGTTAAACATTCCTGTGGCGGTCGTCTGACATTTTAAATGTTTGATTCTCATGCACAACAATGCAGACATTTAAACAGATCTCGTTTTCATGACGGCATTCTCCAAATTCCTCGGCTGCCATGACGGGCCGGAGCGTTCCTCCTTATCCATCAAAGAGTCATTCAGCTCCGTTTCATGAAGTTATTACCCCGCAGATTCACTCAGGGCTGATGATTAATTCATCCTCCTCCTGTGATGTGAAATTACAGACTGTTTTGGAAAATGGGACGAATATGGAAGCAGGACAAATTGACAGGACATCTCTTAGATCAAAGACGTTTATTCAAAATATGGAAAAATTAGCTCACAGTGTTGAGAAGATCCGTCACTTTCAATACAAACATTTTGTCTGGTTTATGAGAGGAGACGCGGCCGCCGTGGCAGCCACAGATGGCAAACAGAGGAAAAAACAACATGGCTGCTCATAACAATGGAAACTGATGTCATGTCGGATAATCCAGTTTTAAGTCCAGATCGTTGCTACTGTTTAGGACGGTTTGCATTTTACTTGTAAATACATATTTCAACCCAAACGGTTGAGGCAGATGGCCGCCCACGTGCTCGATCATGGCCAGAGTTGTTTGGTGTCTGTATATATTATAAAGAGTCCAGTCCAGACCCTGCTCTGTATGAAAAGTGCCCCGGGATAACTGAGAAATATGCGCAGAGGACAACAACAAATAAATCTTTATACTCAATTGTTCAAATGCTCCAGACAGCCTCAGTTTGTCTCCAGGAGTTTAATCGCCCACAAACTAAAAAGGTCTTAAACTAAATGAATTTTCGCCTTGTGTTATTAATGCAGATTTGACCGCTGATCTGACACAGACTGATATCAGAAGTTATCAGGAACTCCACTTCTTTCTGTCATTGATCTCAAGATCATTTTCATATCGTCTGCTCACAAATTGTAGTAAAAAATCTCTGAGATCTGTAGGAGCGGGAATCTCACGGTACCCTCTGATTCAGAGGACTACGATGTGATTATAAAAAGATAATTACTGCTTCTTGATGCAGCAGAATTTTTTATTTCTGTACCATGATTTTTTCCTCAGTGTGACTTTTAAAACAGCGTATTTCTAATGAGCCATGTGGCTCTTGTCCTTGTTCCCTTTCCTCTTCAACTTAATAGAAGCTTTAGCCAGGACGTGCCGGTCGGATTGTATCCATCTCAAGAATATGAGAGAACTTTTGTCCATCTCATTTCACCATCCAGTTGGTTCATCCATGAGGAACATGCAGCCCGGTCTTACCAAGTTATTACAGGTGATCATAATGTCGATAACTGGGTTTTAAATTTCCAATTATTGATTTTTCTGCATCAAATCATAATCTTTCAACTCTGGAGATCAGTGGATTATCTCCTGCCAGCATTCAGTGTTGGTTTCTTTTAACCATGAAGACAAACTTTGCTGAACTCCAAGTAGTTTTATTGGCCTGAAGTTAAGCTTCCTTCAGTTGCGGTCTTGGTCACTCCGTTCATGAGAAGAGTCCATGTGAACCTCTCGTGGTTTCTTCAGAAGTGACATCTTTTAAAGAATCAGAGTTGATGAGTTGTGACATGTTTGTTTGATGTCATGGACGTTTATGTTTTTGGTGAATGTTTAAGTTAATATATTTGGAGCTGCTACAATTATTTGATAATATATTCACTATGAAATTAATCACCAACTAATTTGACAATTGATTAATAATTTTGAGACATTTCACAGAAAAAATATCCAAATTCTCTGATTTCAGTGCTTGGTGGAATCAATCGGTTAACTTTAAATGTCTCTTTAGTTATAGTCACTCCATTACCAGTATTGGAAAAATGCCTCTACAGACTAAAATGCTGATATCGATATCTGTGAGTGGGTCAGTCCATGCACCACAAACACGACCCTGCTAACATACTGGTATCAGACCTGTTTCAGCTGATCTGCAAAATTGAGTTATCAGAAATTCGTGTTTAGATCGGTGTATTTAGGCTGAAAGAATCGTGGATTTTTGCATCTACTCATTGCTTGAGAAACTAAAATGTAAAGAATTAAGAGTGTCTGAGTCCAGGTGACTCTGTGGTCGAGGACACACGGACCTGGTAACCAACCAGGGACATTTGTTGCCCGTTGCCCTGGAGACAAAAACACCATCCAGAGTGTGGCCAGTGGAAACAAATGAATTTATTAGAATATCATAAATGTCATCTCAGGTATGAAACGGCAATAAAATGTCACAATGGATGACAGTTTCTGACGCTTGTTTAATAATCTAATATTCACATCCTATTGAGAACATTCATGTAACACAGGCTGATGAAAAAGTCACACCCAGTTTGCAGTTTAATTAACCAACTTTATAGATTCATTTGGACGGAGACACAACCAATAACAGAGCTCAGAGGTTATGTTCACATCTGTGTCTGTTCATCAGGAAATCTCAAACTATTGTAAATATTTGTGAGGGAAGTTTGGTGGAAAGTTACATGTAGTCAGCTTTTTGTGCAGATGAGAGAACAATCAGAAAACCCAACCTTTTTTTAAAAGGGTAATCCCAGTTTTTAAACCCTAATTTGACATTTTGTGGTCTAAATGACGAATGTGTACAAAAAGTTTTGGAATCAGACATTGAAGTCACACAAACAAACCAATCGATCAAGGCAGCGGGAGACCAGTAACTCCGTGTTCGGTGAGGTATGATTACCGTTTTTGTCAATGGAGTCTGCAGAGCAGGCATACGTCACTACATCACCTTTTGGGTGAAAGCAAGCACTATAAAAGAGTCTTTGTCAAATAAAAAACCCCCACAAATTGTGGCACCATACCTAAAAGCTGCTGCATCACATTTTACATGTCAAGACAGTTTGCAGTTTTCTTGACTTCCTCAGAAAGTGAAGGACAGTAAAAGAAGAGTTCTGTGGCTTCAGACGACCAGGGGGACCAAGCTTATCAATACATGTATGTCTGCGGCAAAGACTCCTTGTAAACAACATAAAGTAATGTAGAAAGTGAAGCTAAAGCCTCTGTGTTTTTTTACTTCTCTCAGCTCATAGCAGCTTAAAGAGTCGGGTCTAAAGCCTGAATGGCAAATCAAAATAAAGGCCGTTGTTCCACTTTGCCACATCACCACAGATCAGGAAATACATATTAAATTATCAAAAATGTTCAGTGATTTCCTGAAGCAGCTGGTCGCTGTTGTTTTTAGCGAACGATACTCAGATGAGAGGAATATTGCATTTGTTGGGGACTGTTTTCAGCAGCGGATGAATCCATGTTTGATGTTCTAGTGTATATTTGGGGCAGCAGCACGGTCCTCTGTGGGATTGAGTCAAAGTCTGAGCAGCGACAATTTGTCAAGTGATAGTAAATAATTATTTTTCACATATTTTTTCAAGTAATTTTTTAATTTTCTACATGTAATAAGTGCTGAAAATCCTGTTTTCAGTCTCTGATTTCCTTCTTTTCTCTGTTTTATATCATATTAAAGAGAATATCTTTGGGTTTTGGACTGACAAACACGATGTTTAAAGACAGAATGGACATTTTCATTGGACATTGTTTCATTGAATGTTTTGTTAGTTGTGGTCCTGGTCCAAATAAATTACAGTGTGTGTCATCGTGGTAATGAAGGAACATGTCAGCCGGTGTAACATTGTGGCTCGTTGATGTGTTTTTAATTGTTCTGGACAACAACGGAGCTCCGTGGCACAAAGGAATAAGATATATCAGGCTTTGATACACACATAAAATACTTGTTAATAGATAAATTCACTGTAATTTTTGTCTTTTTCATGGAATTTGTTGACAGTAAGAAAATTACTGTCCAAGCAATATTTAAAAAAAACTAATGTAGAAGGCCTATAAGGGATATATTTTGTCCCAAATGCACACATTTATGAGCAGAGCTGTCAAATATAAACAAGTATGCCTCCAGGAGTCTTATCATCCACCACCTCCTATATGCATATATCTCCCCGCTCCCCACTCTGTGTCTGGGGGGGGTTGGTGAGGAAGAGGAGGAGGAGGAGCAGGTGGTTGAGTGGGCGTACACTCAGTCTGGGCTCCTCCAAGGTCGGGGAGGTCAGCTTTTAATGGGCTTGCCCGGCCCGCCCGTGTCAGCGAGAATCTAGCACTCTATTTATTGCCTCGGCCGGCTGGTTATTTCTCCGGGGCAGAGCTGGCACCGAGCCTTATTACCTCATACTGCTGCAGGGAAGGACTTTTACACCACGAGCTGCTCGTTTTTGTTTTTTGTTTTTTTTGCATTTGAGGCACTTTACCACCAATCTGATCCATACACTGACACTTTTTTAAAATTAAGCTGTAGAATAAGAGTGAAGCAAACTGGAGGTTTTGCTACATGTCAGTTAATTCAAATTTATTTATCATTACAAATAATGTTGTTGTGTTTCTGTTACCTTTGAACGAGCCCTTTGTATCTACAGACGGAGGAAGCAAGTCCCCTTCCGCCATGTTTCTACAGTAGCCTAGAACGGCCAAACCAAACACTGGCTCAAGATACGTATTTTGCATTTTGCACCATGAGTTTCACGGCCACGGAGTTTCACAGTAGATTTTCCTTCATTCTTAGAAGCGGAGATCAAGATGAGGCGTTTGGGGTCTGCAAGCTCATCACCCCTAGATACCACTGAATCCTACAAACTGGTCCTTTTTAGTGACAAATGTTTGCTGGTTACAGCTTTGAACATTTGAGGACTTGTGGTCTTCTCCACATATTATTAAAAAAATTAAAATTTTAGTTTGTTTAAACACGAATCTAAAAGATGTGTTCTGTTGTCTTCTGTGTGACCGTGACGTTTACAGGTTTGGCACCATCTGATTTGTTCCTGTACAGAGAAACAGTTTGTGTGTCTGGCAACCCGCAGTCTGTCCAGTGATGGATGAACTGTTGATTTTTGAAGAAAAAGTTTGTCTGTTTGTTTGCAGATGAAGAGTAGTGCTCATCAGTCAGCTTTAGAAGTGTTGGTAATGTTTTTTTTACTTTGTACTGAGGCAGGCTAGCCCAGCGGTTTGCAACCTGCGGCTCTTTTTCCCCTCTCCAATGGCTCCAAAATGTGTATCCTATACACCGAATTTAAAAAGAAAATGTGCTTCATATTATTTTTTTGGTCAAATGTGGCTCTTTTAATCATAAAGGTTGCAGACTCCCGGGCTCGCTGTTTCCCTCTTGCCAGCTGCCACCTGTCTCCAGCTCGATAGACACGAGACATTGATATCAGTCTTTAACAATTTAAATGAGAGCAAATCTTCATTACAGCTGTCTGACTTATGGGACATAATGAGCAGTAATGGGACAATATGTGAGATATCATGGACAAGAAGCAACTTGTCTTATGAGCAATAAATAACTGCAACTACTGGATTATTGTTATTGTGCAGAGTATTACACAGTTAAATTATTGCACATGTAACCATATTGTTTGGTTAGTTTTGCACATATGAAGATATAAAGGAAATATAAATGATGATCAGCTTCTGATGAATTGAACATATAAATAACTGATAAGTAAGCAGCTTCTGACAGTGGTGGAATGAGTCCTTTTGGTGGAATCGGTCTCGTACTCAATGTCCTCCTGTGTTTATCGAGCCATGTCCCCCATGAAGTGGGAGACATTGTCCATGACATGACGACATGTAGCTTAGATTGATGAAACTATGATTAACCGATTAATTCATCATTGATTTATGCAATGATCGGTAAAGGAAGGAGTTTACAGTTTGCAACCCCAGTGTATATATTTTATGTTTGCAGTCTTTCCTGCTTTGTAACACAACTGCTGCACAACAGTTTCCCTCAAATAGATACTGCACATCTTTTTATCTTTATCTTTTTTTTTGGCTGCTCCCCATTCGGGGTCGCCACAGCGGATCACCGGTTTCCATCTTGCTGGCGAGCCAGGCGCCACCTTAACCCAGCATGGAATTGGTTTTATGATCTGCATATTTGATTTGGCGTAGGTTTTTTTTTTTTTATGGCAGGTGCAATGCTCCCATTTAACAGGTTCGGACTGCACTGGGTTTGTGCATCCCCAGTGGCTGGGACTGGACACTTCGAACCTTGGCATCAGTAGACGGCCTGCTCTAACTCTTAATAATAAACCTTAAATAAGTGAATGTAGAAGTAAAGATGCTGAACTAGACTGCATGTCCATTTTTAATCTCATTTCCATCATTTTTTTTTATTGTATAAGATGTAAAACATGATGTATTGCTTTCCGAAACACAGACGCTGAGCAGTCAGTCTTAAAAACACTGTCTCGCACCTTTTACAAAATGCCATCAGTCATTTCATCTCGTTGCAGCAGTTGATTTCACTTTACCTTCAACAGTCACTCTCCCATCTAAAAGCCCGAGAGTCCTGACAAATTGAAATATCTGCCTTCATGTGTGCGTCTCCTCCCTGCAGCCCCGTGGCCGAGCTCGGTGCAGGTCGAGGGCTGTCGGCATGTAGGAGAGGATCAGGATTGTTGCTGACATCAAGAGCTGTGAGTCTGGATAATGTGGGCGCCTTTTGAAGTGTGGATGATGGGTGATCCTGCAGCACCGGGGCTACACAGCCCCATTCATCCTCCACATCACACACACACACTCTCTTTGTTTTTTGGAAAAGGGGAAGGAGGCGGTGGAGAGCTGGAGGGAGGGAGGGGTGAGGACAGGAGGTGTGGAGGAGTCAGCAGACTGACGCTTCTTTTTAATTTAACCAGCATGACTTTTTTCTTTTTCATTTTTATTCGTCTTTTCTGTCTGCGTCTCTCCCTCAGATCAGGCCGAAATGAAACACAGCTCAGGATTAGAAGGAGATCAGTGAACTCCTCTTAAGCCTCCATTTTCTCCCTCTGTCTCCCTCTTCTTCTTCCATCTTTTCATCCCCACCTCTTTTCTCCATTAGCTTCTTTCTCTCTGCGTCCCCTCCATTTGTGTCCTATCAGTTTTTTAACATCTTTCTGCCTCCTTTGTCTCTCCTCTCTCTCAGCTGCTGTCTGTTCATTCCTCCATGTCGTCCCTCCTGCTGCTTTTCTCCATCAGTTTCTTTGTCTCTCAATCTCCTACCTACCTCATTCTTTCCCTCTTAATCTTTCCTGCTCAGCCTCTCTTTGTCTTTCTCTGCCTACTTTCTCTCATTCTTTCTCCCCTCTACAACTCTGCAGTTGCCATTTTCTCTTTGGCCTTTTCCCTCTGATGTTTGCTATTTTTCTTTCTGTCTCTTAAAGGATACGGCTGGGGGTGGTGTATCTTTTTTTTTACTGTCAACAAATCCCTCGAAAAGACCAAAACCTCTGGTCTTGTTAGCATGACGATGTGATTCAAATGTCTCTTTTCAAATTTGCGATTTACCAAAACTCACTTAGATAGAGGGAGTAAGTAGTAGATGGTTGAGCCATGTTTCAGATGTTCGTTTTCTACATGCTTTGCCCAGAGGTCCCCCAAAAAGACCAAAACCAAAAATGAACTGATTAATGAACAAGTATTTTCAGTGGCCAAAGCCATACATCTGCAAAGTTATAGATATAAACTACAGCTGTTTGTTACTGACTGACAGATTCAGTATTCATCTCGATACGTGTTCGATACGATTCATCTCAGAAATGTTTAAATGGCTGAGTACGATACGATTCAGCCCTGTCACGATGAGATGATGCAGTGTGTGAATCTTTACATTTTGATTCTATTAACACTATATTTGTCGGATTCTATTATTTGCAGAAGAGACGGAGAGAAGGCGACTTGAAAGTGGTGTTAACATCGTGCGTAATCATCTAATGCGTAAATGAGATACTGTAGCCTAAATGAGAATCTGTGAACAAACTTTAAAACTGTTTAAAATGCATTTTTATAATAAGATGATCTGCCGCTCTGTTTCATATGAATAGTGCCGTGGTTTTGATTGAGTTTGACCGTGTAGAGGAAGTGGGGTGTGGAGGAACAGCGATGCTACGTGTCACCTGCTCTCCCAGAGACATGACGTCTCTGCGGGTCGGGAGACTCCCCCCTCTGTACGCTGCTGTGAGAGTGTTATGAAAGTTTGGTGATGCGACGTCAGTTCTTTCACCGTCTTTTTTTGAGGAAATGCAGAGGAGAGACAGGAGAGGGAGGGGGGAGCGCTTGTTTTGTGTGAGCGAGGCAGCAGGCGTCCAGTGAGAACGGTGCCGGCAGAGGCAGGAGGAGAGAGGAAGCAGGAAAGTTGCAGCGGCAGCTCATTGATGCCAAAAATGAAACACGTGCATCCTGATGAGATGTATTGATAAGCTTGTGCTGCATCAATTTTTTTCTGGTTCATGTTCAGCTTTTTACTGATACAGGGTGTCTAAATCGATGTACTCGGATCTTACACATTAAAACCTGATGCATGAGTGAATCGTCAAACCTCTAATATATACTATAAATCCTTAGCCCGGGGCTAAGAGTTAACCCTTTTCACACACACCTTATGTTAAGACAGGTTAATCTAAGCCTCGGGCTGTATGATTCACCCTGCACTTCTAGTGGCCTTTGGGTAAATGTATGTTGGAACAGAAACTAATGTTTACATTCTAAAATGATGTGTGACTGCAACACATTTCACCCTGGCACATGTTAGAGCTTTTCAGGAGATAACACCATAAACATGAGGCTAACTCGGCTCTGGAGCAGGACGAGGAAGCCTCAAGTTTAGCCCACTTTTGGACCAGGATTGTACCAGTGTGAAAGCTGTCTTGACCTGGAGATGAGACGGTTTTAAGATCGCTTGTTATCTGTGTGAAAAGCCCCATTTATTGTTGTCCAAAAACTGAGCCACACTGTTGCAGGACTGAGATCCAATTCATCAAATTCATCTTGTATCTGGATCCCAGTTGGGAAACATTCACTCAGCTCCAGAGCTGAGAACAAATCTCTCCACTTTTATCTCGTCTCATCCCTTCTAATTAACAAGGAACCATGTATGAATATTTCTTAGTCCTTGGTGATCGTCGTTTTCGCCACTTGAAATGACATCAGTCTTAGCTCAAAAATACAAATTGCTCCCAACGAGATTTTTTGGGGGGTTAGTTTGATTTTCAATTCCAGATGTATGTATTCATTTATTTATCATGTTTATTTGTGTCTGCCTTTAAAAATCTGCTATGGGTACTTAACTTGAGTACCATATTTCCATTTTATGCTGTTTTATACAGTTTATTTAGCTTTAGTTACTATTTACTTTGCAGATTCAGATTATTAATGCAAAATATAAATCAACTTATATATTATTGCATATTATATGTTATATTTTGAGTATATTTTGATGGTAATACATTTGTACTTTTACTTAAATAAGATTTTGAACTCATGTAACAGTATTTTTACACTGTAGTATTGCTACTTTTACTTTTCCCACCATAGAGAAATTCTAGCAAACATGCTGAATGCCTTTCTTGCCTTTTCTCTTCACATGTTGATACTTGATCTGTGCCCATTTGCTGGCAGTCTTCTTCTTCTTCTCTGCCTTTGTTGGAACATCGATGTGTTTCTGTGCATTAACCTCCACCTGCAGAGTTACACTCCTTAACTACGTTTAACATATTTTCAGTCGATCCCACATCCACCGTCCTCGTGCTGTAAATACTCATTAGAGCATGAAATGTGTTTGCACTGAGCCTTTTTTAAATAGTGAAACTAGGTATTTGTGAGACGTTTTTAAAGATTTAAGTCGATGAGTGTGGAGCTGAGAGCCACAGACGGGGTCAGGCCAGTCAGAGAGTGTTGAGAGATGGACTAACACATTGTTGGTTTTGGTCTTTTCGTGGGATTTGTGGACACTAAGAAAAACAAAGAACAACACCAGTCTTATCCTTTAATATCTCTGTGTCTCTTACCTTCTATGTTTGGCTCAATCTCTCACCCACCACCTCCCCCTCCTCCCTCCTTCCTCCCTCCCCCTCTCGATCTTTTAAATCTCTTGTTCTCTCCCTCCCTCGCCGCCTTCAAAAGGCTGTCTCTCCTTCACCTGTTAGCGCTCGTTCCTGCAGGGCACATTTTCTCTGTTTCTTTGTGTTCTTTTTTTTTTCTTCTTCTTTGGTATCAAAGAGTGTCTGCACTGAAGCATCTTATTCTCCTGACCACATCAGACAGGCCTGCCGCCGCCTGGGACACTGCGATGTGTGGGAGACGGGGGAGGAGGGAGGGAGGG
>JAJHUR010092172.1:0-18565 GCA_027495735.1 Lutjanus campechanus | reverse complement strand
ACTCAATATATCGTTGTGCCTATAGTATCGCAATATATCGCAATATATCGTATCGTTGCCCCTGTATCGTGATGCGTATCGTATCGCCAGATTCTTGCCAATACACACCCCTAATGAGTTAATGCATAAGCATTATTTAAATATACCAGTCAGTTGCAGCCTGAACTGAGCACAGCTTCCAAAACTGCAGTTCACATAATATGGTGTGAGACCGGGTGAGATCACGGTGGTCAGTCATGATACAGGACACGTCAGTGTGATTAATCTGCTGGTAGTGGCAGACTAAAGCACATTCATTTAGTAGGCAGCAGTAGTAGTTAGAAGTTGTTGTGCTTCTTTATCTTCCTTTTTTATCACCAGTGGCAACCAGGGTTATGGTGCATTACCGCCACCTACTGTGTCGGAGTGTGAGGAGCTTGAAGTTAGTGTTGCTAGGAAACCGGAAGGGTGTATAGTTGCGTAGTGACCTGGCTCTCTAGCCTTGGATGATTCACAAGTTGAACCAGAACCAAACAACCACTACGCTCTTGTTGGTTGAAAAGGGGTTACAGACACCCCAGACTGCTGAGCACCTGAAGTCGTATATCAAGCAAGAAACAGAAAGAATTTCCTATAGCTTTTCTATATACTGTATATAACTGAATACAGGACAAAAAGGACTTGCAAATTAATACACTGATTTTGTTTGCATTTTTCGCAGCTTTTTTGGAATCGGGTTGTAAAACAGATTAATTGACACACCTACATTTATGTTTATTGTGTGCATCTTTGTGAACTTACAGGGAGTGTGTCTGTGCGATTGTCCTTCCACACCTCCAGCAAGGCCACCACCATTTCATGGAGTTCATCTCGAGACAGAACCCCATCACGGTCCACATCAAACACTTTGAAGCAAACTGGCAGTGAAAGAGAGAAATGTAGTGATGAAATATAAATATTATTATAAAGCACAATACTAGTTTCTGGTGCCTACAGTACAAACCCAACATCTCCTTGTTATAGTCTGTATAGTCTGTCAGCTGGAAATCCAATGTTTCCATTTCTGACAGTGCAAATGTAATTTCAAGCACCAATGAGAATTCTGATGATGAACAATGACTGTGTGCTAATGACCTACAGAACCAATCAGAAAGATTTTCACTCTCCGGCTTTACATTTAAACTCAGAACGGCTACAAAGAAGAAATAGACAGAACTTCTTATGATAAAAAGGCTTGGTGTGACGAAGTGAAGCCTCTGGGATTTATTTTTCTGTAATGATTTCAAACTGCAGCATGGCTTACATTTCTGCCTTTCAGCAATGGGCCCCCTGCAGCACGCAGACAGTCCACAAGAGATCTCTTTAAAGTCGATGTGATTGTCCCGATTCTCATCGAAAGCGTGAAACAAGCCTGGAAAACATCAATAACACAGATAATATTTATACGGAGTCTTTGAAGAGAGTTGAGTTCACTGGCGAGGGCTTGAATTTAAAAGCCTACACAGGAACACGATCATCTAAATTATAGATTTATGCACTTGACACCCCCTTGAGACATACAGAAAAAAATACAAGTAAATATTGTCTTACCTTCACTCAGTGAGGCATGGATGGGAGGAGAGACCAGTGGGACAAACGTTTCCAAGTCAAAGCGGCCGGTTCTGGACTGAGCTTTCAGTAGCCAGTAGCGCTTCTCCAAGTCTATAATGTCTGACTCCTCCACTGCAGGAGAGAAAACAGAGGAAGTGCAGCAATGTTCAAAGGGATCAGAAGATGAAGTTTTGTAGTGTTGTTTAGAAATGAAAGAACAAGTGAGTGTTAAATTACTGGAATCAGTACTTAAGCTTAAAGCCATGTTTTACCTACAGGTTTGTGCTGCAGATGAATATGGCATTGACATTATCTGCTGTTTAAATAATAAACATATATGTTATGGCTCATGATGCAGGGGGA
This sequence comes from Lutjanus campechanus, assembly GCA_027495735.1. Lineage (NCBI taxonomy): Eukaryota > Metazoa > Chordata > Actinopteri > Lutjaniformes > Lutjanidae > Lutjanus > Lutjanus campechanus. Next base: position 16,633 of record JAJHUR010092172.1, on the reverse strand, counting down.
GAGGTGAGTTCAAGAAACAAGAGCAAAGTATACTGTCATATCAGAGTTAATGCAAACTGCAGAGGTTAGGTAATAAATTAATATGATGCAATATCAAAGAACATATGAACATACAAACAGAACAAAACAGAATATTGCTAATAAGCTCATGACACAATGCCATAAACAATATCATACAGTATAATATAGTGATGTGAAGTTTAATAGAGCTGCAATTTACAATTATTTTCATTTTTGATTGTCCTTTGATTTTTGATTTAGTGTCAGAAAATAGTGGGAAATTATTATGATTATTTTCAAGAACCAAAAGTGATGTCTTAAAAGACGTTTTTTGTCCAACCAACAGTCCAAAACCCAGATATTCACCTTGAATTATATATTTTTTTTAAAAACTGCAACATTTTTGTTAAAAGTACTACGTGGAATTTTCTAGAGCTGCAACAATTACTCTATTATTGAATTAATCTGCAACTATTTTGATAATTGATTAATCAGTTTGAGTCATTTTTCAAGGGAAAAAAAGTAAAAATTCTCTGATTTCAACCTTAGAAATGTGAATATTTTCTGGTTTCTTTAGATCTCTCTGAAAGTAAACTGAATATCTTTTGATTGTGGACAAAAAAATACATTCGAGGACGTTATTTTGGACTTTGGGAATCAGCTGTTATGGCCCACAAGTGATCAATAACGGCTTCAGTTTGAAATCTTGTTTCAGCTCGGGACAAATCTCTGCTGGTTCCATGTGGCAGTTGTTGTGACATTGCAGTAGGTGCTTCACCGTCATTTTCTTTCGTCATTTTACTAATGTGTGCTCTTTCCTGTTCTTTTGTTGTAAAGAGGAGGATTTTGTGGTCCAGGTCCTACCAGCACTACCAGATTGTAAAGAGAATTATTATGGATAATACTGTATGTAGTACGATATGATAAAGCCATGGAAGAAAATTTAACGTAATATTGTAGAACTTTAAGACTGTATAATGTATCAAAATGGAGAAAAGTATCAACTACAAGGAGTAATGAAAAATGAAGAGCAGCAAGAAAACACGTGAGCAACAGTCATCAAAGACTGGCGCCGGCGACTGGTGGGTGGAGAGCTGTTATGGCGGTGTGGGAGTATGGAGAACAACAGTGACACCACCTCACACTGAGATGAAGAGTGTATCTTCATCACATAATAGCTGCTGGACAAGAAGACGCCCCGTGGCTCTCAGCAGAGCACCTCAGGGGACTCGGCCTGTGTTCTCTGACTGGTGGAGGCGGGTTGGAGGAAGGTGGTGCTCGCGATAAGCAGCAGCTCCGTCAGCACTCTTCTCTCTACAGTCAATCAACTTCAGTCTCGTCTGCCAGTTTGTTTAGCCTCATGGCTCTGTCCATCTTCGCACCTTCTCCAACACAACACATACTTCTAAAATTCCAGGAAAAATTTTGGTACAGTTTATTTTCAAGACATTCCAATCTTCCTCTGTGTTGTTCACTCTTTCTTCAATCCTACTGGTCCTTTTAGCAGGTCATATTTCTGTTGATTTTTTTTTTTTTTTAAATCTGCAAACTCTTGTTTTGTTTCAGTCCTGAAGTCTTATTTCCATTCTACATTTTCAGAGTTCTTTTGTGATATCCAATGTGATTTCTCTCTCCATTTCTTTGATTTGGAATTCCACCACGGCTGACCATCTCTTTACTTCAGGTTCTCTTGTTTTTACTTTTATCTCAGTCTTCCTGACTGCACCAGGACGTAGATTCATTCCTTATTCAAATTGAAATGGAGTCTCTTTCATGCTTTTAGGCTCTGAAAAATTATTTGAGCATTTTTGGGCCGAGGTTTGGAAGGAGATGAACGCTCCCTCGTGACAGAAATTTCAATCAGGCGAATAAGTGCAGGTTTCCATCAACTATTCAACTATTCACAGATGTAACAAACTTATATGATTTATGATTTATAATACCATTTCCTCCTAAAATGGTATTTGTAATTTGTCTCAATCCATGGTTATGTTGTGATGTTTTTAGAGTTGAAATAATTACTAAATTTCACTACTTTTTTCTTTTTAATGGTTATTTTTCGACTGTATAGAGTGCCTAAGTGAAACCCCTTCCACTGTGCCCCAAGGGACCTACATTCATGACATGAAAAATTATCTTTTAAATTGACAAACGTGTGATTCGTGGCACAATTCAAACCGGATCAAAACATAATTGTCTCTCGCCGCTAACTAAAATTCATATTTTTTCACAAGTTAGGTCCTGCCAGAAGGGGTGTGACTTAGGCACTCTTAGCTGAAACACAGATCACCTATGAGAGATAAGAAAATGAAGTATGGGGTTTGGATTTAAGAGCAGAGGACCTTGAGGTGTTCAACAAAAGCAGTCAGCATCTTTTGAACATGCAGTTAGCTCAGCTGGACACACTGGCACAGACCACCTCAGGAAGAGGTGATAAGAGGTGATAAGAGCCATGTGACAGCTGGGACTAAAGACTGCACCTGTGTCCAGTCAGGAAAGTGAAACGGACGAAATGGTCCAAGAAACAGGAAATCAGAGACGCTTGCTCCATGACATTGCGGATCAAGCTGCTGGACTTGACAGACAGATTGTAGATCGAGTTGGAGGACTCTGTGAAGCTTCGTGCGCAAACTAAGTCAAAGTCGGACAACATTTCCAAGATGTCCACCATATTATCATCACCATCTTGTTGCTGCCGTTTATATTTAACCGGATGCAAATTCAACAATTCCACTACAGTATTATTTCCCTGGCGTGATCTGTATATATATATGCAAATAACTTTAAACCTACATATAATTCCTTTTTTTAAAATCCTATTCCATTGTGAATTTAATTATTATCTGTATGTATGTTAGGGTTGGGCCATTCCTGCCAAACTGGCATATAGCAATGTCCAAAAAAATCACGATGGACAATGAGGACATTGTTATATTTCTGTTACATGCTTCAGGCAATAAAGCCAAAAACAAAAAAAAAACATTGTATGTTTAAAAGTATTTTTTATTTTTGCACGTAGATTAAAACAGGGTTTCATTGGGCAGCAAATAATGTGATTAAATTAGCTGTTTTTCTTTAATAAATCAGGTACAATGAGCTCTAGACTAATAATAATTGAATAATAAACCCACCCTTCATATTTGCACTCTCTGGCTGACATTCCTTATTCATTCATTTTTAGGTGCACAATTTTTTGATAGTTTACTCTCATTTTACTTGTGAAGCTTTTACTGCATTTTCAGTGACAAGATTTTACTCAGCAAATGGAAAATCTACCCACATTTGGCTTTTGCTGGGTCTTAATGTCAGACCATGTCCCTCCTGACAATGGGCGGCTTTTAAATCACGATATTACGATGTTAGAGGGCTCAGCAGTTGATGACTGTCAGACATCACAAACCCTAATGTATGTTGGATTTTGTGTGCAGCATGAGGGAACTACAACTCTAATTTCATTGTACAACCATGTGTTGTCTAATGATAATAAACAAAGCTACAACAAGCAAAATCTATTTATACTGTTGTTAACAGGAACACAAACAGGTTGTGACCTTGTGAGGAGCAGAGGAAACCGCAGCAAACCCAAGGTGGGGTTACCTAACGGCCGCTGGTTGGAGTGGTATTTGACTCAGCTTTTCACAAAGTGATACGGATCAGACCGATATAGAATATGAACCTTTGCCAGGGTGAACCAGCCTCCTCCCCTCTGTCAACATGCTAATCCACAGCTTAAGGTAATAGGATTCAGCAGCTAGCCAGCTAGCCTTTGGCATGGAGCCAAAACGTATGAGAGGTGTCAAAACACAGACAGACAAATCAGGTGGCAGGTCGGTTCTTGGCAGAAAGCAGACAGAGGCTTCCCAGTCAGCCTATTAAAACAACCTTCCTGAAAGCTTGTTTTTAGCAGCTACTGGTCACAGTTTCCAGTCAGATGAGGATGATGATGATAATGGTTGTGGTCAGATGCTGATGAAGCAGCACCCTGCAGAACAGACCGTCTGAGAGGGGTGCTCCTCTCTCATCCAGGTTCGGATTCCCTGTAGTCCAGAGGCGAGCATCAGGACAGTTGACCTTGGCCTGACTGGGAAGCACTCAATCACCTCGTTACTGCTGCTGTGCAGCTACTCCTCCTCCTCAGATGTTTTAACTTAAACAGACTAAAAGGGAGCAGCGAGTACTAAATCAATGATTTAGAATGCGAAGGGGACTGTATGGAGATGGCATGGAGGAAATAATATGAAACTGATAAATTATTGAGGATTATGGACTAAGGCAGGGAGCGAGCACTAGAGACTCATGACTACCTTTCTGTCTCAAAGCTTAGCGGGAGATTGCCAACTCAACAAAAACCACGGAAGAACACTTCCTAAGCAATAATCATAAAACAAGCACACGCTCACCCATGCACTGTGGTCCTAAACAACAAAGCTGGGGCTGAGGGGCAGACGAATCAAGCTCTGTATATCAGTAAATGGTACATAAAGATGCTGTAGCTTTTTGAATAACGATTAGCCTGGTATACAAGGTGGAAAAAAATACTTGTGATTGTCATGCTGAACATTCCTCATGACAGCTGTGCTACCATCTGACTGCTAATCTATAAAACTCATTACCCTGACTATGGATCGCCTCCTGCACATCTCCCATCCATCTCAGGGCGCTCGGGGTTACATCAGTGTCATCCTTTGTCGGACTTCAAATCTTTATAATTATGGCAGACTTACAAAGACTTTGTCTGGCAGTCTATTGTGCCAAATGCTTAGTGGTAAATGAGCCTAAAGACTTTCACTCGTGCCATCTTTAGATACTAAAGACCAACAGAACAATAGCTTGTGACGATAGCTGTCAGAAGCAGAATTTTGAATTTGAATTTTGATATGATACTAATTAGGATTGCAACTAACGATTATTTTTCTTGTTGATGTATCGATTCATCGATTAGTTGTCTGTGCGGTGTGAAAATGGTGATAATGTTGTTGAGTGTTTCCCAGAGTTCATGGGGATGTCCTCAAAAGCTTTGTTTTGGCCTCAGCCCAAAGATATTCAGTTTACTGTCATAAAGGAGTAAAGAAACCCGAAAATATTCACATTTAAGAGGCTTAAATCAGGGAATTTGGACTTTTTGTTAAATACTCAGACCAATTATCACAATAGTTAGTGATTAATTTAATAATCAATCATCGCAGCTCTAATACTTATACTGAAAAAACAAACAAGAAACAATAATCAATCCTGGTTTCAAAGAGGAAAAGTCTGGTTTTGCAAGCCAAATTTCAGGCAGGGCAGTAAAGACTGAAATGAGGTCTTGAACGAACACTTGGATTTTTTTTTTACAGCTTCAGTTCTTTTGAGACTATGATTAACAGAAATTATATTGTTTTAAATATGTGGTATTACCACAGTATCTAAATATTCATACTATTGACAACTTCAATAAGCAACACTGCTAATATGGATTTCTTGAAAAGCACAAAATGCTTTCAAAGTTGTCAAAACCAGCGCCAATACGATACACCGCTGATACCAATCAGAAAGTCCTCTTAAGTTGTCTCAACGCAAACAGCTGTTCAAGAACCCAATAATTAAACTCCAGTGTAAAATTTTTATATAAGTCAGGAACTATCTAACCAAAAATTAAAGTTCTTAGTTAAGTTCTATTAAGTTCTACGAATGCATCTTAGTTGTTGTTAAAATCGTTTTGAATTTTGATATCCAGCAACAATTAAAAATATTTCAAAAATCAAAAATCCTCTTTATTTTTCTTTAAATCAACGACAAAACTAATCAAATGAAGCTGTCTTTTCTAATACTGCCATTTAAAAGACTGAAGAACCTTTTAAAAGACTGTTCCAACAATGGCTGTACCAAAAGTGACCACGAACCACATTCACAAGATATCTGACATTAATGAACAGTCCTCGCCACAAATGATTCTGTCGATTTACAGCCTCTGTCTCTATGGCAGGTGCCTTGTCTGGCCTGATACCCACCTAGAGGTGCGACTCTGTCGGAGTGGCAGCAGAGATACCATACCATTATCCAGGGAACATCCTTAGAGAGGTGCTGCCACAGCCAGCATGTAGCATACCAAACTCCCCTGTGATGGCCGCTCACAGAAAACTACGTCATCCTGTCCCGAGGACTGGTATTCCCACAGATTTCTACTCTCGTCACATTGTGACAGCGTCTGTCAGAGGCTAACAAGTTAGCAGGGGATTCACTGTGCTAAGCTTTGCCATGAGTCAAGCTTTACGTTCTTGTTCTGGAAGGAGTCAGGAGCCAGGAGTGTGTCAGTCACTCTCTCTCCAGCACACACACACACACAAACAGACGCAAACTTAAGAGGATAAGCTGGGAGCAGGCAGATTAAAGGCAGCGTCCACGTTCTCTTGACAAGACAGGTTCTTTCCAACCCTCTGTCCTTAATTGGCAAAATTAAGCCTGGCTAAATTTACTTGGCCTGAAACCTTAAAGAACTGTATAACTGTATGGTTTTTATTTTCCAGGTGCTGTTTTTAAAATATGTACAGCACTGAACAGAATTTTCAACAATAATTGGTGTCATGAAGATGTAAATGTTGATATACATCACAACACAACTTCTCTTGGACAAATCTACATTTACAAAGACCAAAGAAAAAGTCAGTCAAACACAAGGACACAGGTCACAAACAGCGCTCTCTTTTCTCCCAGTTTAAAATAGCTCACTGTGTGGACCTCATTGCAATCATTTTGATGTAAGGTAACATTAGGTCAGGGATCTCTGTGGCACTTAAAGCTAAGTTGGCTGCCTGTGACTGACAGAGGACTGGAGGAAACATTGAAATTTATAATGAAAGTGACAAAATGTTTTTTTTTTAAAATGTGGATTGTGATGTCATGGCCAATACTTGATCTGCTAAATAAGATCTGTATCAGCCCTGATGCACATTTGGCATAATGGATTGGTGCATCCCCAGGAGCCAATATTTCAAAACTTTTAATCTACATAAGAATCATCCAATAGAATTAAATTTGGGTGTTTCAAAACCAGGATCTGTGATCCTGATCCTACTAAATTGGAATACAGATTTGGCAATCAACCCTGTCTCGGTATGTTTGTTTGGTCCACATCTAAAAAAAACAAAATAAAAAATCAACATTCGGTCTATTAAAAAGAGCAAGCTGAATTCAGTCTGGAAACAGTTTTGTGGATCCATCCGGACAACTAAAGGCTTTGATTATATTCTACAACTGAATCACAGCCATGATGATACTCAGTCCAACAGCTCTCCTTCTCATGTGACATTGCCTGATTAGGTCTTTTGATCAATAAAAAATGGTGGCATGCTGACAAAACAGTTATGTGTTATTTGACATTTGTTATCCAGTGATACACTTAAGTAATAATAATAATAATAGAACTTTACATTTATACAACACTTTTCATAAACCCAAAGTGCTAATAATAAAATCAGTTATAGACCACAGAGATGGTTATAATCAGCCCCAGCAAATCCTGTGGTTCTGACCTACGTATGTAAGTGAATAATATGCAAACTGTTTTGCACTTTCACATTCTGTTCAACAGAAGAACCAGAGAAAAATGAAGAAGAACTATTGACCTGGGTAATGCCACACTGACACTGATACTACTAATAAATAAAATGATTTGTATGAAGGCAAATAAAAACTGATGGGCAAGAGGGTCAAAAATCTGGGCAAGGGGTGTGTCAAACTCAATTTCATCCCAGGCCACGTCAGCATTGTTGTCCTCAGAGAGATTACATAAATTCATCTACTCAATATCATATTGCATATTGCCTCGGCATTAGAATACTGGTTTTTAGTAATAACTTAATAATTAATAACTAGCTCTGAAGCAGAAGTCTCAGAGAAATGAGGGCAAGCAGGCATTCAAGTGTAGAACTAGTATGCAATTTATTTGATAAATGAAACATTAGTAATAGACTCAAAATAGTAAGAAGTGTTGTTTCAGTATGTATGGCCTAAAAGCAAGATTTCGAATCCAAAATGTATATTTGAAATTATGGGATTTTGCTAGGTAGCTACTATTAACATCACTAGCAACGACCACTAGCCAACTGTTGGAAACAGCTATGACACAGACGTTATCTAGTGTATATTGGCTTCTAGCAGTTAGACATTTGGATGCATTTTGGGACCCGTTGTTTATGGACACCATACTTCCATAACACAGTATAGTATTGTCCTGAACAAATTGTATTCTTTGCAAGCTCTTATGGGCCACATTTACCAAGGTGCAGGACCAGTACTAAGTAGAATCGAAACTTCTCTAGTCAAAGGATGCCTGCATTCAATCTTTTCGGCACTGGGACCTAGAAAAAAGTGATTGTATTGTTTTTGCTGGCAGCCAATCACCACAAGTGTTCTTCATACAGAAGGACTTCTGCAAAAAGGTATCAAAAGAAGTACTCTGTGGGTATCGGTATCATATCGAGGGTACTGGTTTTGGTACTGGTATCTGAAATTTTTAAACGATACTCAGCCCTAATGTACGATCATATTTACTTGTGCAGTCTCCATGGTGCCTGGCTGCGTGTGACAGAGAGGAAATGGATATAGAAGGCGGCAGTGGGAGGAGAGAGACCTTGGTGAAGGAGAGACGGAATAATGAAAAAGGAAAATTGAGTAAGAGGGGGGAGAGTGAATGAATCAGGCTGATAAGTCGAGCCTGTCAGTCATTTCCCAGGGCACTCACTGCCACTGATGGGGGTGAAGAAACTGCGACGAAGTGCAATGACTTCATCCAAGCTTTAACAACTGTTGTGAGCCATTCATGGCATTTCCTGAGACATCTGCACTCTACAAGGGAGGCAGAAGGGGGAGGAAGATGCAGCTGGGGAACTATCTGCTTCACATCACAAAGACATGGCAGGAAGGAGCCCACACTTGGACTGCAGCAAATCTGCAGGTCCCTGATAAAAAATATTATTTGGTTCTGCTTAGCAGTTGTTTTGATTGGTTTAGTTACTGTCAGTGAAAATTACAATTTCCTGCACAAATGTTTCACATTAAAAGCCTTAGATAGATACAGAAATCTACATTTGTAGAGACACTCACAAAAGCTGAAACTGTAAATAATTTACACTTGGCCTTGCTTATTCATAGGTCAGAACCTGCATGTCTCAGTGGAAGCTGTGGGAATTCAGAGGGGTTCATGTTTTGACATAAATCTGATTAGATCACCCCCAGTAACTGAATTAAATTCCAACAAGTAACCACGGCCATGTTCAATTTCTTACATTTTTAAGAAACCAAATTTCATGAAAATTTGTTCAGAATTAAGCAAATTACAGCTGATTTTGTAGTATTTGTTTACTAACTCATGGACCTCACCAATATGGCAACCACACAGGCATGTATTGGTAGTGGTGACATAAAGCAGTTGTCAATAAGGTATATCAACGAAGCGATGAAGCTAATAAAAATGGGGATTTATTCATCCTGTATCGTGCCTAACTTTACTGGATCTTAACATATCAGGTAGAAAAATAATCTGCAGATACAGGGATCAAACTCTTCTATGGATCAGTCCGTTTTTGAGTCACAACAAAGGCTAAATTGTGGCCTACAACAGACTAGGTAAGCCTCGTTTTCAGCCTAGCAGTTTTTGATGACTTGCCGCCCAAACTGGTGAACTAAGAGGACTGAGGAGTCAGCAGTGGCTGTAAAACAGAGCAGTCAATAAAACAAGTTTTTCAAATATTGCGAATCACTGCAACCACAAGAAGTTTTTGAACATGGCCATAAATGTGCACAAAACAGCAGTTTAGTATCCACACAGTCACTCAGAGAGTATGCTGATCTCCTTCTATAGTCCCTCAATGCTTTTAGTTAATGCTGATATTAGTCACAAGTCACAACACCATTGCCCTCCAAAAGCAGTCGCCCAAGAGGACCCACTGATATTGATCAGAGAAATGACAAAGCAGAAACAACTGGACTTAACTAGTGAATGAAAACAGCAACTTGTGCTCCTCAGAGAGATCTGTGAGTATAACATGACTTTGCTGTTGTACTTACGGATTTTGTGCTCTGTAAATATACATTATACTTTATCATGCAAGCCATTACAGTACAGGTAGTCTAAGCATATATTATTGACTTGTCATTATCTGAGGTAGGGATGATAAGGATAATCGATCTATGAAGCAGTTGTGGTGTATTTGATTGATCAGGTAAAATTTAATCAATCTACTATCAAATAAAGATCTGAAATATAACAGAGAGGTTACAGATATAGAGATGATTTTTTTGAGCGTGCTCCATATGTTATCTGATTTTCAAGTTTATTACATGACTTTGTTAAAGATTTGATTTTGATTGGTCAGTTACAGCATTGTAAGGACTGTTATTTCTTTATAGCTGACGGTTGCTATGTATCACAGACTGTTGCTATGGATGCACAGCAGATCCTAGACCCCAGAAGAGCAATAAAATCATTTTTAAGTAAATAAGTAACCATGTAATAAGAGATAATGTACAGTCAAGTCATTATTATTAAATAAACCCCTTCAGGATGATTGTCATGGTTTATTTTGCGATAATGACCTGCTCACTGTACATTATCACTTACATGTGTGTTTAATATGTAGGCCTATACGTCTCCATATCTTTCAGGCGCTATGTAATACTGTTAGAGAACAATGTAATAGGTTGCTGTGGAAATAAAGCTTTGATTGAGGAGGAAAAAACACTTGGCACTGTTTGGTATAAGCAAAATATTTTTATATTTTTTTCATGACTATTAATTGATCACTTGATCGTTAATGTTACCAATGATTGATTAATTTAAGTGCTTAGAATAATCTGAACCCTAATCTGAAGAACGTCTTTTGGGAATTTTAGTATGGAATAAAACCTTTCACAAGAGACCAAACTGCCACCAGCTGAAATGTCTCTGGGCAGGTTATTAGTGTGACTGTGTATGAACATCAGCCAGTAAACACATTTGCCTGTGTGGACGTAGATGCAAACACACTGAACACATTGAGTGTTGTTGGTACTTACAGTGTGTGACACCAGCCAGGGTCTGGTAGAAGGTGGGCGTGTCGCTGTCATCGGTGAGCGTGACACACACTCCTCCAGACAGAAGCCATCTGGACAAAGTGAAGGCCTCCTTGTTCTGTAGGAGCCAGTTCCTGAAGCGCTCATAGTTCACCTTGTCACCCTGCCACAACAAACACACACACACACACACAGTTCGCCATGCATTAACACACTACATCTTTTTTGGACGACAAGATTTTGCACATAAATACACAATATTTTTCCAGATTTAATTGTCAATTTTGTATTTATGCTTCTAGACTCATAGTACTTGCTCTTTATCTTCTAGGTGGGAAGTAACTAAGTAAAAATACTTCTTACTGTATGTTACTGTACAACTTTTTAGTTTTGCTCCCCTTATTTTAACACAACTATCTCTACTTTCTACTCCTTAGATTTCAAAACAGGCTTGTTACTTAAGTTTGAATGCAAGACAAAAAGGATGGAAAAGACAAAACAAGATGAAAACGATGTAAAAATACAAAACAAGACACAAATAATGTGACAATACATACAACAAAATTATGTAAAAGACGCAATATGCCGCATATGAAGTAACAAGAGAAAAATGTCAAAAGATGTATCAAGACAAAAATGATGCTACTAGACGTAAGCGAGTTAACAATACATAAGATGAAAATGACATTAAAGTTGTAACAAGGAAAAAAATATGTAACGAGATGTAACAATATGAAAATGACCTAACAAGATGTACCAAGACAACAATGACCTAACAATACATAAGACAAAGATGACATAAAAGATGACATGAGGAAAGTGATGTAAAATGTGTAACAAGACAAAAACAAAATAAAAGATGTAACAAGCTAAAACAGAGAGAGAGAGACTGAGACTCAACCATGGAGAACAGATGGGGTTCAGTTAGCTTTTTACTTTGAGTACATTTCAGAGCCTGTACTTTTTCACTTTTACTTGAGTAAAGTATTTGAATCAGTACTTCTACTTTCACTAGAGTCTTTTTTTAACGGCTATCTGTACTTCTACTTGAGTAGAGAATGTGTGTACAAATATATGATACAAATGTTCTCTAATGGCTGGTTCACACTACATGCTTGAGCAGTGCGTGTGTTACCTGCTGGTTTATCATTTTGGCGTCCATAGTAGTGTCCACACCAGGGCCGCACGATTTGGTAAAATAGTCATATAGCAATTATTTTGCCTGAAATTGCGATTGTGATATGATTAGTTGTAGTGATTAGTTTTGCATTACAATTTTCACGTTCACCGGACAAAAAAAAAACCTATTAAAACTGTGATGATGTGCTATTTGTTGAGGTCTGCACCAAACAAGCACATTTTCTTCCATCTCCAAGATTTTTACGTCGGGGCATCTCTGCAACACTCCAGTACTTCATAATAATGCTGTTTTCTCATACATTTTTCCTTCCTCAAAAAAAAATTGCGATTTGGTTGTAGTTCTGCGATTTGGATATTGCGATTTTATTGCGATTAAGTGTGCAGAGCCTTCTTGTCACAGTCCACGTGTACAGCACTGCTTGCGCGAGTCAGTCACGCTTCATCTAGAGATTCGGAGGCTTGCATATTTTTTCCGTGTGACGTGCGTGGTCAAAACATCATCTAGTGACAGTCATATTGACATTATATCAGCTTCAGGACATCTCTCACCACAGTTTTGTTGTCTACACCTGTACGTCACCGACATGAAAAAGATGGGAGCAGGGCAGGTTTTTTTTTTTTCTTTCTTTCTCTTCTCCCTTTATCCATCCCTCCCTCTCTGAACGAGGGGGAAACTCACAGATTGCCTTCAGAAAACAGCTCATTTCTTCTCTTTTCCGCAAACCAAATGTAGAAAGACAGGGCTTTCAGCAGCCACCTCGCAGCAGAAACGCAGCCTGTGTGGACGCCACAGCGTGTGTGAGTTGCAGCAGTTCAGTGACGGTGCCGTCACGCGCCACTCAAGCGTGTAGTGTGAACAAGCTGTAAGAGTGTGGGAGCCCCCCCACACTTTACTGGGTTGTATTTTCCAAAGTTTTTTGTGGTGGATGGTGATTTGAAAGGAGCTTTTGTATTCTAATAGCCAGAACAATAACTCGCTGTGATGCCAAGCTTTGTATTATCTCTGTGGCTGCATGTGTAAAAACTTCAACAATAGCAGTTTCATGAGCATGTGACAAACACCTCTGTAATGATGAAAACAAACTCGATGATACGAGCCAAGGAGAGAGCGTGGGTGATATCGTTGTGTTGACTGCTTGCTATTGTTATTACCAAGTCCAAAATGAGTTAACAGAGACATCTGGCTAGTGCGGTTGGGTATGGGTTCATGTGTGTATCCACGCTGTGGCGTTTGCTGACCTCAGTGAAGCACTTCTTGAGGGAGGACGGGACTTCTCCATCCAGAACCTGCAGAACCGCTTCTATGTCTTCCCGTGCAGCATATCCACCCAGATCACTGGCAAACAGGCTGAAGAGGTCTGTGAGGGAGCACACATATTCAAGCGCAGACACACACACACACACGCATGCAGAGTGTCAGAAGAGAGTTCAGCTTTATCACAGGAAAGCAGGCCTCCCTCACGCAGCTGCAGTAAGGACGATAGAAGGTACGATGTCAATAGAGCCCTGATGGATTAGACTGCCTGCAACACATCAAGCACAACTATCAGAATAAGAATGAGGAAGAGACAGAGAGAGAAACAGACAGAGAGGGATGAAGAGGCTGAAAGAATAGCAGGAAACTTTAACACATACTGAGGTCCGTGTTTACGCTCCTCGACCGAGGTCTGAGTCAGACAAACAGAAATGTGACTTGATACAGTTAGCTATACATGTGAGAACTCGTAGGAGTTATTTTTGGAATCTAGAGTTCTGGAAGGACAAGTCCTGTTCAGTTCGTATGAGGACGATGCAAGGTGACTGACAGCTGGAGCAATGGACGGGAATGGAATTCTTCTGGTTGACTCATCAGTGCAAAAAAATGGACAACTGTGTTATAAGACAATAAAAGACATTTTAGATAAGACTAGGGCTGCAACTAACGATCACTTTCATCATCGATTAGTCTGCCGATTATTATCTCGATTAATTGATTATTAGCTGGTCTATAAAGCGTCAGAAGATTGTGAAAAATGTTGATCACTGTTTCCTGAAGATGACGTCCTCAAATGCCTTGATTTGTCAACAACCCAAAGAGAGTCTGTTTACAATTACAAGTAAAAACCTGAAAATATTCACATTTAATGAGCTGGAATCAGAGATTTTACTATTTTCCTTTTAAAAATGACTCAAACCTATTTATCGATTACCAAAATAGTTGGTGATTCATTTAATAATCAATTAATAATCGATTATTCGATGAATTGTTGCAGCTCTAGGTAAGACATTAAAAGCATGTGGATATGAAAACATAAGCAGACATGAAAAAACAACTTAAGTTAACTTGAGTTTAAAGCAAGACTCCTGTAGGAGAAGGACTCTGTGTTTGCATCCATGATGCTTCGTGCTTAAAAACGTTACAGTTGATGGTAGAGCTGTAAAGATTCATCGATGAATCAATTGTTAATCAATCACTTAATTAATCGCCATCTATTTTGATAATAGGCTAATCCGTTTGAGTTATATTTTTAGAGAAAGATGTCCAAATTCTCTGATTTCAGCTTCTTATTGTGAATATTTTCAGCTTTTTTAATCCTCTGACAGTAAATGAACATTTGAGGACGTCATCTTGAACGCTGGGATATCAGCGATATCATATCAGCCAATATTTTTCTCCAACTGATTAATGGAGAAAATGATCAACAGATGCTTTTTTTTTTTTAAATTTTCTATCCCTTTGAAATTACATTGTATATAAGGTTCCTATTTGTACATTTCCCCTGTTTAAATTGTTCATTTCATTTCCTCGCTTATATTTTTATATTTTTTATTGATGCTTCTTTATATTTTTGCTATGCACTTTGCTGCTGTAATACAATATATTACCCCATTGTACCCCATATAGGAAACTCTTATCTTCTGTAAAATGATAATGTCTACAGTAACACACTGCAATGGTTGATAATATCCTACTTTCTTCTATACTTTTGTATGTATGTATGTTGGCTATGATTTCCTTTTTGGCCAGTACATGCTGTTTCTCCTTTACTAATTTAATTATTATAATAAGTAGAATTAACCAGTCCTCTCCAGCGCTCTATTCATCAGTTCTAATATTCTCCATGACTGTCAGCCACCGGGCAAAACCGTAGCACGCACTTTTCAGACTAACTACTTGCTGTAAACTAGTTCCTGTGATGTCACAATATTTGCTGTTTATGGTTGAATGTGTTTGTCAGGACAGATTCAGGGACAGATAAAGGGACGTTCCAGGAAGAATACCATCAGAAGAGAACGGCATCAACACAGACTCATCAGAATCAACTTACACTTGGCCTTCTCCTCATCGCGTCCTCGGGTCAGAAGCACCAGACCCACGATCAGATTGTTGAAGTGCAGCCCTTTGGACGAGCCTCCGAACGAGGTGTAGATCACCTAAAACACAGAGAGAAACGCAAGATGGTGTGAAAAAACGGACAACTTCATCGTCTTGTTTTCACACTTTGTGCCACACATTTAACACGTTAGCAGAAGTCGTCCATTTACAGAGCTGACAACAGCTGAACGACAAGCCTGTCGTCTCAGAACAGATTTTTACGAAAGTCATCGTCAGCTGGCACCAGTGAGCCTGATTACAAGCTCCGCACCAATGTAATTGCGTTTCCCACATGGACAATAACATGGGCTGATAGAACATCATTCACTCCTGTACAATCTACCGCAATCCAATAAAGCTGCCATGCAATTAACACAACCTTTGTGCAGAAGTTGAAATAAAGCGAAGCACTTTATGAAGTAATGTGCTGACTCTGTGAGGACACGTCGTCCCATTTCCCAAACATCATTCACACTTCAGCAGCACAACAGTGGGAACACTGGCAGATGTGTGACACTGGGTTTCACATTACAAGATTGCTGCGTATGTGGGCACGCACGCTTGTTCAAAAAGTGTTTTTGCACGAGCATAATCTCCTCCCAACCCACACACAGAAGAAAGAAACAGTTGCTCATTTGCAACCTACAGTGGATGAAATTAGGGACGGAGAATTTATTTAGGAGACTGACAGAAAGATGAGACGGAGGATGAAAGAGAGAGATAGAGAAAGCACGTGCAAGACAGTGGGAGAGCAATGAAAATGATTTTCATGGGGTCTTTATTTCATTGTGGTTATTTACTAAATTAAAAGCAGCAGCAGATCAAACAGGCAGTGGGCACGCTTAGATTTCTTCTATCAGTGACACTGGCATTTTACCTCTTTTTAATGATTTCTTTTGGCTTACTTCAGCTGTTTTTCAGTAGCATTTAGTGAAGAACTATACAGAAAAGATGGGAGAGAGAGAAGGAGGACATGCCTAAGGCTGCAACTAACAATTATTTTCATTGTCGATTAATCTGCAGATCACTTTCTCAATTAATCGATGAAATAATCCTGTCACAGTCCTCTCAGTTGACAAATAGTTTTGTTTTTTCCAAGCCTACGCT
>JAJHUR010092170.1:0-24202 GCA_027495735.1 Lutjanus campechanus | reverse complement strand
TGAATGCTGTCAATTATATTTCTTAGAAAAACTGAAAATCGGAATCGGCAAAATCGGAATCAGCAGGTCAGACCCTTGAAGAAATCGGAAATCGGAATCGGCCAAGAAAATTGCAATCGGTGCATCTCTACTTTATAATTATATCGTCCGTCATCAGACTAAACATTCGGTAACACGCTTGGACGGTGGGGGGCAGTAGGTCAGTAATGTAACTAGTCTACATCTACTACAGCGGCAAGTCTATCTGACAATTGACTTATCTAATAGTTTCAGGTCTAAAAAAAACTTCAGTATGCTGCAAATAAATGCAGTTTCATACAAAATTTCCCTTGCAAATGAATTAGTAAACGGTTACAAATTTTGATCAAGCATCCGATGACAGATGTTGGTACTTTTTAAAACATTTAAGTAAGTTCTCAGCCATTACTGAGCCCTGCATGCACATATGTAGTGGTTTATTTGATACCTTTGGTTTGGTGCTTCTACAGAGGAACAGCTGGGTGAGACTGAATGTCTTCGCTGAGACCCCTGATAATATGACTCTCTGTCCTCTTCCAAGCAATGTGATATACCAACAGAAATCAATGCCTAATCAAGGCTTCTCGAGTATGTTGTGTCATACGGTTTCATGCTGGTCTGAGGTGAATATTGACATCTTATAGCAGGCTCTCATACTCTGAAAGTTTAGCACTCGAAATTGGGCCGAGAACTAACCACAGACTGGACAGGATGGATGCTCGGATTCTGTTTAATTCTTCAAGTGTTCCCAGCTGGTGTGAAGATGAAAGCTGGTAAATTACAGCAGAGCAAAGCAGGTTCGTGCTCAGCCAAAAATACAGAAATCAAATGCATCTCAGCTCTCCCCGACTTCTTAAAATGGCAGAAGTTCTAGCCTGGCGAGACGACACTTTGTCAACAAAGTGTTTTCACTTTTCATACTTTTTCAATGCAACTTATTTCTGGTTGAACAAGAAGTTTCCTTCCAATAATTAACAACATTTGGTGTGATGGAGCTAAAAACAATTGCAGTTGACCTTGATGCTTGCAACTATTATTTTCATTAGACTCTTTTTTTTTTCATGAATCGATTCACTGTTTAGTCTCTAAAATGTCAGAATAAAATGCCTGCTGCACGTTCCCAAAGCATGTGGCATCTTCAATCCGAAAAGTCCTTTTATCCAAACTATTAATCAACTGAGCTTAAATTACTATTTCCAAGCTCAAGCTTTTCCAGCGCTTTGACCAACATCTTGTGGCATTCATCAGCTGAGGGAGTTTGTGTAGCATTCACGACAACTGAATTTGTGGTAACACGATTAATAAAGTTAAATTGTTGATTAATTTTCTGTTGCTCGATTAATAGAATAACTAATAGTTCAAGCCCAAGTGAAAACCTGTCAGAACTGTATGACCTTTATGATCAATATAATCTCCACAGTGGTCCAAACAGCAATCAACATATCAAGAAACAGATGTTTTATCATTCAACATGTATTGTAATCTATGCTGTCAATGAGGATTACTCAAAGGGAACAAGTTCATTCAAGGTTGTAGCAGTCATTTAGCCAATCCGCCCACGTTGCCATTAAAAAAATGTTGTACTACATTTTGCAGCGCCGCATGTGAGCAACAGAATTATGAGTCACATGACTTCTGTTGACAAGCTCTGCTGCAGCTGCAGTTGTAGCTTGTGCAAAATTTCCTGGATGTTGCAGCTGCAGTCCAGAGCAGAAGAACAAAACACAACAGAGAGCAGATGGGCAAAATGAAAATCAAACATCTGGAACAGAAGGGGAAAGCGCTCGTCCCTCGAAACGGATCATCATCCGTCGTTCGGGTGATGTTAAGCAAAAACAACTCGTATCAAAAGAGCGTATTCAACTTGTGTTTGTGCCGCAAAGCAACACAACTAACTTGTTCAACCACATAATAAAACACCACAAAACTGCAGTCAAATGAATGCATGAAAGCCAAGAATAATATTGCACTGAAACTTAATCTTTGTCAGGTGTAAACACAGACATCAGTAAGAGTGACGCTGTACAGCGCGTCATCGTATCAGTGTTTCCTCTGCCATTGTTTTTGAAAGACACAAAATATTTTATTTGGAAATTGGAAACTAGCCTTGCCAAGCGTTAAGTTAACTAGATAGCCCAACTAGTTAATAAAAACAACAATATTTTGTCCCTAAAAGCAATAAATAATGAGGATAAATAATCATGATCTCAATATTCATCAAAATAATCATGATTAGCCCATCATTTTGGCCATAATCATGCAGCCCGAGCATATGAAAGTGAAAAGGAATCAAATCCAAAACGGTAACACACTGAACTTTTCCACTCCGGTTCATGCCAAAGCAAACAAACAGTAGGTGTGATGAGCAGCACCAGGAGAGGTAAATCTCGCCCGGTCTGGTTCCTCCACCCTGCGTGGTGCAGCTCTGGCTGCAAGCACAGAATGGAGGCCATTTTGAAAGCGCAGTAGGGGGAGAGTGGATTGTGAGGTGAGGCTTGCAGCCGCTACTTCCCACATTAAGTGGCTGATGGTCTCCTCTTTGTACAAAAACACCTTTGGCTTTAAGTTCCATTAACAGAGAGGGAGTGAGGACGCTTCTTTCCCTCTGTCAGTGTGCTGGGGTAAAGCGCTGCCCTGCGATGATTGAATCATAGCCATAATAGCAGAAGGCAGAGGCCTGCTGCGCGGCTGAGTTCTTCCTGTTCTCCTCGCTCAGCGTGGGAACAGCCGCGGACAAAATCTGCCCTGGAATCGGCACACAAAAGAGGCCATGAAAGCAACACGACCGGAGCAGGTAGTAATTGCTCCTTTCTGCTGCAATGCTCCGTCCGTTTGAAAAGGAGCACGGCTTGTGGTGTGAGGCTTTCAGTCTGACAGCAGTGAAGGGGGCATGCTTGTCTAACCCGGCTTACAAGAAGGGTTGTTCTGCCGTCGTGGGACGAGAGCACGGGTCAGCTACAGGCGAGCACACGGAAAACACATGTCCACTAAAACTGTTCTATTGTACCAGGCTGAGGCTGAGCTGAAAAGGTAAACAGCCAAATCAATGAGGTGGCAGGAGACTCGCCCTCCACGGCGCCGCGGCTACAGTAGCTCGGCTCATCTTCAGCACTAAATCTCACCACTTTTCTTCCTTCCTTTCTGTCCAGTTCCCTCTGTGTTGGAATATAAAACAAACTTTTAAATTTCCACAGCGTGTTAATGTCATTTTCTGCTCTCACTGACTAATGCAGCCTGGGCTTCAGCAGTGATTAAAGCTCATCAATACTCAGCCCGACCAACAAACAAATTGATTGGTGAAAATTTGACCCCGGTTAAAATTACAGTGCACGCCAAAGTCCCCGGTTCCATTGTTAAAGTCTGGAGGGTCTCGACTAATGAAGAGCTCTGGAAAATCTGTCAGGGAATGAACGTGTCGCTGCTCACTTACAGTCAAACAAAAGGTCTGAACCTTATTCTTCTCTCCACAGACCATCTCAACTCAAGCGTCTCAGCTTTCACAGAGCCAAAAGCAACATTTAAGGCTGGTTTCTGACCGTGTTTTATCATTTAATCTATGTTTCTTTGTCCCAAAAAAATCAAAGATATTCAATTTACGATTATATAAACAAGATAAAAACAGTAAATCCTCAGATTTTAGGAGCTGGAACCAGATCATATTTTTGGCATTTTTGCTTCAGATCTGTGTACTGTATCTGAATAATTTTCTTATGAATTCTATTTACATTAATTTTAATACAAACCCACACATAACTTCAAATTCAAAAAGTAAGACTCAAAAGATTGACTATAGATGGATTACATGTTTGATAAATTACTACAATCTTATCACAAGGTCCATTAGTAGCTGCTCTGGAGCTATCGATCTTATGTGATCTTCATCAGCAGATGGAGTTTTGTTTTTTCTGAGCACTTCAACAAAGACTTTTCAGTGTCGGCCACGTTGGCTGTGGTACTTTCAGGGCAACATGGAGGGGAACTCCTTAAAGTGCTCAGGAATGAAAACCCCGGAAAATAGAACGTTTAACATTTAATGACAATTGAGCAGAATCATCTGAGCATGGTTGTATGATTTGAGCTCAGAACAGCCACTAACAGGCCTCATGGTGAATACATGTTTACATTTTCTTACATTTTTCTTTCTTTGTAGAAAAAGAGATAAATGACAGCACATTTGTTAGAATGCTTGTTAGAAATTGAGCTTAATAAATGTTTTTTTTTTAACCTGGTTATGAGAACCCAACCAATATAACAGTCAAATCAAAGTCACTGATTGATAAATATAACTTTCCTTTTTGATTAATCGTTTCAGTCACGTATCAAGCAAAACTGTCAAACACTCACTGCTTCCAGCTTCTACATTCAGAGGATTTGCAGCTTTCCTCTGTCATAAATCGTAGTAAATCAAGGGGTTTTCCACTTTTGGCCAGACAAAACAGAAAGATACGAGACACTAAACTGAAAACTTAAAATTCCAGATGATTAGTATTTTTGATTTAGTAGTAAATACTGTCCAGCATCAACAGTCTCCTTGACGTAGACGCAGCAGCAACATGTCGATGAAAACACTGACATCATAAAGGACATGAAGCCATTTCAAATCACTGAGAGGTTTGCAATAAAAAACTCGGTGAAGTGATTTCAGTGTGTATCAGCACATTTTTAACAAAACTGCGATAATTTTAGTTACTATATTCGTGACGTGAAATCTCTAGATTACAATAACTGTTAGTTTTAGCCTCAACACCTGTGCGATGTTAGTGCATCCAGGCACACATGCTACGAGACCTCCAACTGAACTTTCACGTGCTGTTACACACCAGAAACTACATGGCTGTGCACTTAGAAACACTCAGTCACTTCATCATGCCTCTGACAGACAGTGACGCTCTCTGTAATGTCTGGAGAGCACGACGGCTGACTGACTGTGTTTGCTATTCAGCAGGAAGCTGCGGCAGGAGAGAATGATTGTACTTCCTCAAATTAACACAAGCAAGAAGGGAGAGGAGGGGTTGTGTGGGGTTTTTTTTTTCCCCCCTACGCTGTGTTTTGACTGAAGCCAACAGAGCACACGATGGAGCACATGGCTTCAGCTTCAGTGAGGGAAAACCGAAAGCCAGTCCTGTTCCCTCACAGACTCTGCGACTCTGTGAATTTGGACGGATGTTGGGGAGAATTAATTCCGAGATTACTTTCACTATAAAAACTGTCTGCTTAAGTTTTGTCCTGGCACGGAGCTTTACTCTGTCGATGAGAGCGGCGTGCAGCTTCGCCTGCAGTCACGGTTCTCAGGGACACAAAAGCCCATTACTGGAGCTGAGCCCATAAGTTATCTGCAGCTTAAGCCCCTTTTCACTGAACAAGTCCAGCTACAATATTTTGTTCAATTTATGGATTGTGTTCCCGTGTGAGTACATGAGTGAAAGGGAGAGCCCTCCAGAGACTTAAGAGAGAAAGAGACACTCTGCTGCCTGCATGAATGTAATGTAAGGAGAGAGGTATCAGATCTTCAACTAAAGTGCACCATCAACAATTCTTCCATCCTACTGAGAAGCACGACGGTTCAACAGCCAGCTGATGGAGATGATGATGGTGATATAGGCCAGGTCACATCTCACAGTGGGATGAAGGATAAGATAAGGTGGTGTGTGTGTGTGTGTGTGTGTGTGTGTGTGTGTGTGTGTGTGTGTAGGGGGGGTTCAGAGCTCCTATTAGCTTTGACATCTTGACAACGTCAGAAACAACAGAGCGTTTATTTTTGTTTGTCAGCCAAAACCCACGCTCGCTCACACCTCAGACAAAAATAAAAAAAACAACAAAAAAAAAGGTGCTGACATAAACCTGTCTCCATGGTGAAATTTTTTGACAAAACTCACAAGTATTTACTCTGAAGGTGGAATTTAACCAGTACTGGCTGCTTCAAACAGCTGCAAACTTTCAAACAGGCATCGGTTAGATGATTTTCAGCTTTAAACCAAAGGAAAGCTGCAGAGAGATGAGGGAAGGGAAGGAAAAGATCTGATGCTGGCTAATCTAGTTTTCTCTGGACGATGTTCAGACTTTGAGACAGCTCTGATTTCACTTCAGACCTCTAATTCACTTTGCGATTCAGCCTGGTAAAACAGATTTACCTTAACATAGGAATCTTGAATCGTAATTAGTTAATGCTTCAATGAATATTTACTGTTTGAGTGTTTGTAGCTCTCTCGTCCCACGATATCTGAACCAGGAGCGCTTCTGTAAGACACGTTTGAGTAGTTTTAGAGACTGAAATGTGTGACCTTTTCCCACCCAGAACCTGGTTCTACTCAAGGTTTCTGTCTGTTAAAAGGGACTTTTTTCCTCGCCTGTCGCCAAGTGCTTGCTCATGGCGTAAATAATATTAGAAAGAATATGGTCTAGACGTGCTCTTTATTAAAAACTACCCTGAAATAACTTGGGATATAATTTGATAAAACTGACTTGACTTGAAACATCCAACCACTGTGCCTCTTATCCATCTCATCAGTCAGTTTACTCCTGTATTTCTATATTAGATTTGCCTTAACATAGTAATCTTGAATCCGAATTAGGTAATTCTTCAATGAACATAAAGAGCAGAATTGAGGTTTTCCTTGCCACTGTCGCCACGTTCTTGCTCAAGGTGGAAATTGTTGGATCTCAGTAAATAAAAGGGCTGTTACTAATTATTATTGTAATTATCAATTAGTCTGCTGATTATTTTCATGGTTAATTGTTTAGTCTACAAAATGTTCACAAAAAAACACCTTCAAACTACTTCTTTTGTCCAACCAACAGTCCAAACCCCAAAGACCCTACATTTGCTGTCATAACAAAGACAAAGAAAAGCAGCAAATCCTCACATTTAAGAACCTGGAACCAGCAAACTGCAACTGATTTTGTTCTGATCGACTCGTCGATTGAAGGACTAATCGGTGCACCTCTAGTCTCTGTAAATAATAATATGAGGAGTACGGTCTAGACCTGCTCTACATGCAAAGTGCCCCGAGATAACTCCTGTCATGATTTGGTGCTATATAAAGAAACTGACTTGACCTGAAACATGCAACCACCGTCCAAAAAACCAAGACTCTTGTCCATCTCACCAGCCAGTTTACTCCTGCATCTCTTTATTACCTGCCTTGGTTACACTGAGCATCTGAGGCGAATGCGTCCTACTGCCAAAGACTCACATAGAGCTGCTAATCTCCTCTGACTGCTGGGACGCTCACCAGCACTGCTCAGCAGCACCCTTATCTGGACTGTCTCCCTGGGGATCCTGTGACACCTTTTTGGCAACCTGGACTTTACCTGCAGGCGCTGCTGAAACACTCATCTGTCCCTGTTGCAGCACATCCCTCTGCTGCACTAGATAATGATGTAATAGATAACAGTTCCCCCTGCCTCCTGACATGAGAGACCCCTCTCCAGAGACATATTCTCATTGTCTTGTTGCCCTCTAATCCCAGTCACCTGCCTCTCTGAGATGCTGCCAAACCAGTGCTGCTGGATGTGGAAAAACTGACAGAAAGAACATTTATCATTCCAAAGGGGGAAAAAAATCTCAGAGCTAACTTGACGGGAGTTTTATTCAGGTTTATTGATGCCATCATTACAGGGCTGCTTCCACGAGTAAAATGGTTTCCGGGTTGGAGGAGGAAATTAGAAGTTTGATGGCACTCTCTCCCGGGAGAAAAGCAATTACGCACAGCAATGAGAGCACAATTGTCGGAAATGGGCTCATGAAAGAGACATAAAATTATTCGACACACACAATAGCTTAAAGGATATGAGCAAAAAGCATCCAATGTGTTTCTTTTATAAAAGGAACACAATTTCACCAATCACTACAGTTTTCCTGAGGCAGAAACAGAGCTCTGTCTCTTTATCTGCCCACTTTAAACCTGTCATTTAACGCGTAAACGAAATTGATGGCGCGATAAAAGTTGCCAATAAACTAGACGTGCTTTTCGCTGAGATTAAATCCATTTGCAGAAATGAAGAGAAATCGCGTCAAAACCAGGCTGACACTTGTCGTAAATCGTTTCTGACAGCTCCTAATGGAGTGTTATTACTGTTGCGCACAACGCTCAAACCCAACCGGCTGCGAGATGTTATTTACACAAGGTCTGCGGGACTGGAGCGTGCAAGCAGACAGTGAGAATAAAGCTTCAACTGCGATACTGATGTTAACTTAGTAAACTACATGAAGCACAGCGTGTCCTTGACATTAAACACCGAGGGAGACTGCCAGGCTTTTCAGGCAGCGCCGTGCACAGCCTCCTCAGTTCCCACAACCACAACACTGAGCCGGGCATCAACTCCGAGCCAAACATGCGAATATCTCAACAACAACACCGCAGCGTCCGGACACGCAACTGTCAGAAGTGCCCAAACACAGGAAGAGCCAAAAAAACAAAAGAAGAAAATGTGGCAAATGCGGACAGAAGCTGGTGAAGAGTGACTTACCCGAGCAGTGTATCCACATCTGTTTGATGAGACGGGAGGTTCAAACGTCTCACTTTGTTGCATTCAAAACGTTCGGGACGTTTTAGCGAAGACGAACAGTAACTCTCCGCCGAGCGCGGTGGGCTACCAATTAAAAAAATTCTTCCTACTTGATGTACAAGGTAACTATTTAGTTATGGCAAATGGTGCCTAATCTATCCTGTGGCATTGCTTTATGATTGACGGGAGCGCGGCCAATGAGGGCGAGCTGTCCGCGCTGCTTCGACCAATCAAATCGTCCGCGCGGAGTTGGTGGAAGGTGAGCTGTGAAGTAGGAAGGGCTGATGGCGACATCATGTGTTAAGAGTTTATATCCCTCCGCCTGTCATGTTTTGAGAGCAGCGACTCTACTTTAACTGTTTTATTAATTTTTTTTAATATATATATATATATTAACCAAGTGCAAATCAGAGCTTACAGTTAGCACGGTTGCTGGTTTATTTCGTAACGTATGTGATAGCAAACTACAAGCGATTAAAATAATTTAAATATTTAGTATACACATGGGAAAATTATAATTGACTGAATGTCATCATGTAGACCCTGTAGAGGATGTTAAAGTTGTACATTTACCCAGCAGAGCAGATACTAGCCCCCACGTAGCGTCTCTCTTTTGATATTCGGTCAGTTATTAGCTTAAATAGAACACTATTGCTTGCTTTAATTATATATGCTACAAGTTGTAAATGTGTGATTAAACATTTGATGGTCCGGGCGCCCTCAGCTGTACTTTCAAATGAGATGAGAGTTCTCGCCGCCCTACTTTATGTGAGCACGGCGGAGGAACACGATGTTTACAGTGTGCGGAAGAGTGACGTACAGTGACAGATATACAGTCGGTGTGGCGCGTGGAGCAACGCATGTACAGAAATTTACTTTCACACGAGCGCGCGTTTTGGGTTTCTGCGAAGAACTGTACGTAGAGGACGTACAACGCAGATTCTATTTAATATCTTTTAGTTTCTACTGTATGTGCGTTAGGCTACGTCACGCTACGTCAGCGTGGAGCAAATGGCTTGGATGGCAGATTTAAAGTAATACGGCTCGGTAATGAGATGATTTTTATTTCTGCGGGTCAAGGACACGGACAGAGTTGGTTCAGTATTCATTAAACATCAGTCGACCAATCAGATATTACCAAATTTTAACACATGTCATCCAGGAAGTGCATCAGAAGTGCTGTGCTTAACAGACTATAATGTCCTACTATAATAAAACAATTGTGCATGAAGGCAAAATGGAGAAGAAGAAGAAGAGGAAGTAAAAAATAAAAGTAAAGTTGGCAACTACATTTTCAGTGTAGGAGCTGTTTGTTGTTAGTATTTAGTTGTAGTTTTACAAAAGTAGTATTGTTTGATTTTTGTGGATTTTTGTTTTATTTAAATTGGGCTTGAAAGTTGTATTCTTTTGTTAGTTATTTCTTTAGTTTAATAATAATTACAGCCACATTATTATTATTATTATTATTATTATTTTGCATAATTAGTTTTTGTCAAATCAAATCACTGACTAAAGTAAAAATACCAATGCAACAAAATAAAAAATACAATAATAAAAGTACAATCCCTGCATTCAAACTCAGTGCAGACGTATTATCATTAAGTGTTACATTATTAGATTTTAAGCCACTTCACTGCTCATGTTGGAGTTAGTTTAAGTTCAGTGGTTTCCAAACTGGGGGTCGAGCCCCTCCGAAGGCTCACCAGATAAATCTGATGGGTCATGAGATGAATAGGTGCAGAAAGAAGAAACAACAAAGTTCTGACACTCAAATCTCTATTTATTCTGGTACATTACCCTAATATTTGCTTTTTTAAATTGTTAAATATTGGACAATTTGAACAGTTTTTTAAATCAAACCACATGAGAAGTTCAGGAGGAAGAGAATCTTTGACAGTGTGTTGTATTTTATACAGTGTAAAAGTAGGGGGGGGGGGGAGTGTTGCACACTCTGGCTTCATATGGATTTCTTTGACTCTGATGACATTTAGCCATATGATGCCAAAACGTGCAATGCTTTTTTTTCCCAACATTCAATTTTACTTCCAGCACCTCAACACAAGCCCTGGTAGGCATTATTTATATAAACTGTATTTTACAAGGTTTAGATAAAGTATGTTTTCATATGTAAAATCTGAATCTGCAAATGTACTTTGTTACTTTCCACCACTGCAGACTTGTCTAACACATACATGATTTGCAGGGCCTCAGCTGTGCAGAATCTGACCTCGGGTTAACCCCAAAAGGGAATTGAAAGATAACACTAGTTGCATCAGCGATGTGGTACTAAAAAGTAATACAGCAAACCAGAACACATGGTCCTTGAAATAGAAAACCACTTCCACCTCCAAAACATTTAATAAAAAGTTTAATCTAATAAAGAGTTTAAAGTCAGGTCCAGAATCCTCATAAAATCGAAAACAGACGATAAGATAACAAAAACCAGAACACAACACTGGCAATAACAAACAAAAAGTGAAAGTACTAAAACCACAACGTAGAAAACCTCCATTATAAGTAAAAGCTCTGCATCCAAAATTCTACTCAAGTGCATAAATATTACTTAAAGTATCAAAAGTAAAAGTACTGGTTCTGCAGTAAAAAGTCTCCTGTGACTGATGCATGATTCTGTGTAACATTGTTAGATTGTTAATACTGATGCATCAGTGTTAGAGCAGTTGTAGCTGCTCTTATGCTGTTTTTATGTACAGTTAGTTTAGCCTGGTGGTTCTCAATCTAAGAGGTTGGGCTGCTCCAAAGGGTCACCAGATCAACCTGAGGGGGTGTGAGATTACTAATGGGAGAGGGGAAAGTTTTGATACTAAAATCTTGTTTTTATTATCTGGACTTTTCTCTAATCTTTGATTTATTTGTAAATATATATATATATATATATATATATATATATATATATATATATATATATATATATATATATATATATATATATAATAGTGGATCATTTTACCTCTTTACCTCAAACAGTTGTTGAAATGAAACCATGTGAGAAGTTTAGAGGGGAAACGTCTCTTTGGTCAAACTGCTCAACAACTCAAAGACATCTGAAACATGATGAAGGGCCCCAACCAGCCACAGGCCACAAGTCAAAAAGGTTGCAAACAAGGGGTTTAATGTATCATATGTCATAAGCCTATCATTTTTTGTGGGAAATCTTAATCTGCCAAGCAACTGTAGTGGAATAAAAAGTATCATATTTACCTCTGAAATGCAGTGTAGTATAAAACAAACAAAGTTTCTGAGGAGTTAAAATGCTGAGAAGGTGCAATCTGCCATCCCAGCAGGACCCTGCAGGTATAGTGGTCGACCCCTCCCACCCCGGACTGAAACTCTTTGAGACACTCCCCTCTGACAGGAAGCTGTGGTCCATCAGGGCCTAAACTTAACACCACAGCAACAGTTTCTTCCCATCTGCAGCTGGCTTCATGAATAAGGCCCATGACCCCCACTGACACTGACTCTCACACCCCCTCCACCTTCTACGTGTTACATTCAAAGTCTACACACCTGACTCAGTGCGTTACATTAGCACACATCTCGTGGACTCTAAAGAATATTTGCAACATGCAAGATAAAGGTATATTCTGCAACATTTACCTAAAGAGAGCGAGATGTAGACTCATACGACTAGAAGTGTGAGGTGGTGTCTGTACCTGCAGGGACCCAAAACGTCAGTATTTCACATCCTGGGAGTGAGACGCAACAATAAACCATCTTTTTGGTGTGTTTACATGCAGCTCGGACAAATCCTACTGATTCTATCTTTAAGTGAATACTGTGAACTTTTGCACATTCCTGCAACTACAGCTGATACTGTCTCACTGTACATCCTGTTTTTATAGTATACGTATATTTCCTTTTCTATTTCTGCTTCTTGACTTGCTTTAATCTTTCTTTGTATTTTCTCATATTATGTTCATTGATGCATCAATATATACCACCTACTAAGCCGACTTGGCAGTAAACCTGTTTCTAATTCTGAATATCCAGTGGACATATGTACGAATGTGATGTGTGGTCATCTCACAGAGACACCACACTGTCTGGACTGTCCTGTCACAGTCTGAAGTAATACAACATATGGAAAACAGCAGCAGCACACAGCAGGGGGTGGACAGCTGACTCACAAAATGACACTCAGTCTCATTACACAGCTGCAATACACATCAGAAGGAAGACACGATACTCTGCAAATTCAGACAGGAGTCTCCCTGTTGTCCTCCTCCTTGTGGGTGACCCCATCAAGGTGAGGCAGGGGCTTTATCTCAGTCTCAGTCTCTGATTTAAGTCTTGTGACACTAACCATAACACTGGAAGTCTTGTTAATAAAGTAGAAGGAGAATGAGGGAGAGCTAAGAGTAATGAAGTAACTAGTAGTAGTAGTAGTAGTAGTAGTGTTGACATCAGCTCAGACAGAGAGAGAGGGAGCGACACAGAGGGAGATTACACAGTGTTTTTCTGCTTTGCATAAGAAGCTTATGCGATGGGGTTTTCAGAGGAGAATTGCAGCAGTCAGATGGACGTCCCGCTGCCTTCCGCTGACACCGTCCTGCTCGTACAGCTGGGTAGTCCAGCGGTCAGCAGCTTGGCTCCAGGGGTCAGGGAAATGCCACGGGAAAAATGACAACAAACAAGCAGAGCCAGGCCAGAGTCTGGAGGAAAAAACACAGGAAACAGAGCTCTTGTCCACGGCAGCACGAACACCATCCTCAGAGCAACTGATGCTGCTGTTAGTCAAGTCATTGTTTTAATAGTATCATTTTATTATCATCATATATATATATAATATTATTATATATTCTGCAATGACAGAAATCATTTTTCATATTTTTTTTAAACTGATGTCAACCTGCAGGACTTTTCATTCAGCCCAATCAATAACTGCAGTTTGGCGCCCCCTGTTGAAGCAAAGCTTTATGAACAGCAGTTCACTGGGTGCAAGACATTGTTTTCATGTCATAATTAATTTTCCAAGATTAAGAGCCACTTCACTGTACTGCTGAGGACATGTGCTCTTTCATATGTGTCATATATTTCTATGTAAGTTCTCACAAAGAGCCTGAGGGCTGAATGTGTTTGCAAGAAAAAAACCCTTTGGAGCTTTTTTAAAATGCTTGTTCGGTGTTAACTATCATGTTATTTTCATTCGACACATGTCCACATACTTTTGCTTAGTAGATTTCTAATTATTTTGAGATTGTAAATCAGAATTTTAGAAAGCTTATCATTATTTTTAGATGCTGACTCATTATTTTGAGATACTAAGTCATTTCAAGAAATGCTGTCTTGTTTCTTTACCCCCCCCCCCCTTCCCCAAGAAACTCTTTCCTTCTGGCAGGCCACCATTGTAAATAAGAATTTGTTCTTTTTTTCTATAATATATTTATTAGTTTTCAGTTTTACAACAAGTACAAGATGTATGGGTTCCACAGAAAAAAAAGTCCAAAAGACTAAACAGCAAAAACAAACATACTAAAAAGACAGAACATCAGCTCAGATCCATATTCATAACACCAGAGGTTACAGTAATAATGTGCAATATGAGCAATCAAGAAAATCCCTGCAGCGTGATATTAGAGACCTCAGACTCCCGGGACCCTCTTCCAGTCTTTGATGATCTGCCCGGTTACATAAAAGTAAAATAATGACTGATTTTGTTTTTCATGACATTGACAGAAATAGTCTTAAAGGAGAAATCAGTCATATATTTACTGTAATAAATCATAAAATGACCACAACATATCATCAGAGATCAATGAAACATGTTACATTGAAATACTTGCTACTCTGACAACAACGCTCCAGACACTGTGTCTACTTTTGAAATTTCTATTCCGGGCTGGAATAACCTTTTGTTTTCCTGTTTCACATTAATTAGATTTCAGATTAATGCCGAAGGTTAGCTGGACGAGTATGTGTCTGTTTAGGAGTTGTAAGAAATCATTAAAGTCTTGTTGATGTCTTGTAGATGTTTATAACGGTTAAATTGAGCAAAATGTTAAGGGAGTTTGGTAGGCAGTGAGACAGGCAGTCACTAAATTCAAAGTCCAGAGTGTCTATTTTCAGAGCAGTGGGCTTTTGTTTTCAGGATAATGGACTTAAGTTTACATTAACAGACAAATGACACTTCTAAGCAGCTGATCAACTTACAGTGGAGGATTCATCCTCGTTTGTTTTTGTCAATACACTATGTTGCACTGGTTTTGTGATTCCTGCAGCGTTCCTGCAGCGTTCCTGCAGCTTCCCTGGGGGAAACAACTTGCTTCAACCATAGATTGCAAATTGGATTTCAACCTATTTAATATACTGTGTATGGCTCCAACTCACTATTTGGACTGCTGTACTCATTTTTGCTACATATTGTCCCTTTAAATAATTAATACTTTTGTATTTTAGCTTATGCATAATCTTTTCTTGTAACAAAGTATTCTTATAGAGCAGTATCACTACTTTTAAAGATGTAAAATATATGAGTACTTATATCACTGCATATGTTCAACTGTTTCATGTAGTATAATGTACAGGTGTCCACACACTTTTGACCATGGAGTGTATCAAATATTCTCCTTTATGAAATTCTGATAATAACCACATTCTAACTAAAAACAAGACTCCAGTGTCTCCAAAACATCTACATGCTATTTGTATTTCCTAGAGCTCATGTTTGTGCATCATGCAGCTCTGGGATGAGCAACAGGCTCAGCCAGTCAAACTGAGCAGAGAGTTCACAGAAAGAAACCTGAACTCAGTGACCCCGCTATTGTCTTTCAGCCTGAATATTCAGCATGCAACACTCTCGAAGATTACTAATGTGTCCGGGAGGGTAAGAGGTCACGATGGCAGAGAACGCTGCAAAAATTACCCGTTGTTATGCAATCAAGTGGAGATGCATTTTGAATGAATTGCTCATGTGAAGAACACTTAGAGCTGCTCCGTGTTTGTGCAGTAACTGCAAATGTTCAACCTTAAAGTGAACAGGCTGCGTGACATCTAGGTGGAACGATAAATGATCCACTAAACGCTTTTGATGTTGCTGAGTTTATCTTTTGGAAGGCTGCTTCTAAATATCACATCATACTGTATGATGGGCTGTTTTGAAAAGGGAAAAGGAAAACACACAGAAAGGTTTCAGGTAATATTAGTCATCAGTCATTTTTAGCCATGCGAGCAGTGGAGCTCAAAGGATGGGACTTGTGGTTGGTCAGTGCTCCACTCTGGTCCACACTTATAAGATTCAGAGGATTTTAAAGAAAGTTTTATATTTCCAAGATGATGTAACTTAACTTTAGTGATCGCTTGACTTTTCCTCTAGTGTCCCTCTGAAGTTGACAGTTGTGGCTTTAAATGAAACATCCCAGCAAATATGGGATGTTTTGGGATAAAATTTGACAAATGTCCAGACATTAGTGCCCCCCTCTAGAGAATTTGTAGTTACTCAAGTTAAGTAGAAGAGAGGAGAGGAGCAAGATGGGCATCAGATATCACGCTGTGAAAAGTTCTTTAAAAAAAAAAAGTTAGCTGCCTTAAAAATTTCAAATAAACTTTTATTAATTCAGTTGTACTGATCTGATCTTCTTTTACTCTAAAAAAAAATCAATCACAACATATTAGAATGTTACAAATACAACATATTAAACAACAATCTACAATGAAACAACAACAGCTATTAAAACATAGAGGCCTCTCAAGAAAAACAAGTGTCTCCATCACCACATTCTTTATGATGCCCTTAAACTTATCAGTGGATATGAGTGTATCTCATTTAAGATCTTTTTGTAGATTATTCCATGCCCATGGTGCAGAGTAGGAAAATGCAGTTCTCCCCAGATCAGTTAAAACCTGGGATACATTAAAAAGTGACCACTAGCAGGAGCGTAGCTGGTAACTTCCAGAGCTGACGCAGAGAAGGGCACAGAGGTAGGCTGGAAGTTTGCCCACTATCACTTTACAGATGAAATAATATTAGTGCTGTTGTCTGCAGGGTCAGTGACGTCCAACCCACCAAATTATAAAGAATGCAGTGGTGAGTGAGGGACTTTGCATTTGTAATGAATCATAAAGATGCATAGTACAATGAAGGAATCAAGGTTACGTAAGATGGAGAAGCTGCATGCATATAAAATACATCACCGTTCAATCACAGACAGAAAAGTAGCTTCCACAAGTTTTTTGTTAACTCTGAAAGTGCAGCAAATGCATTGCAGCCCATTTCGAAGCTGATGGTTGCAGCGCTCTCCCTCAACACCAGATCACTTTCAAAACTTGCTGTTCTCATTAGTCACTGAGACACAAAAACAAGGGAAAACAGGGTTCAGATTGGACAAATACCAAAGTTACCCTTTAATAGTTAATTTTTTCCTTGTGTTCAATTTTATCTTTGTTAGATTACTTTTTTCAGTTTATGTTATCATGGAGTTTAGTCGACATCTTTAACTTTTGTTGCCTATTTTGTAGATTGTTCTTTTATTTTCTGGGTTAGAAATACCCTCTTTTTAAAAATCCACCTATGACTCCTCATTAGTTCTTCACCTCAGGGCCTGTTTCAATAATAAAAATATCTGTCTGGAGCCATAACTATACATTTATTTTCCTTTTTTGGATTTGGCATCCATAGCTAGTTGAGGGAGAAAAGATTTAGAGGAATTTAGAGGAACAGCCTCTGAGCCATAGAGACGGGCTATTAGTTAATGAAATATTTTTAAAATTTTGTGTGGGCTACACATTTGTACAACCGGGGAATTAAGAATCACTTTAGACCTACAACAATGATAAATGAAAATAAAACAGCTGTTATTCATTTCTATATGGGCTCTTTTTGAGATGGGCGAAAGAGCTGCATGCAGCACTGACGCCGCAGGTTGCTGATCTCTGGCCTGTTTCCTCGGGAGAAAGTGTTTCCAGCGAAAACTGTAAATGAGAATCTTCGAAGTGATGATCATCTCTTGCTAACAGCCGCACTTGTGGTGATATCAAGACAGATTTTCCACCTCTATCCTGCCACCCTCATCCCCGTGTTTGTAGGTGACTCACCCTGTTGTCAACAGCAAATTTCATCATGCTGCTATTTTAGAATTGAGCAATGAGTGAATAGACTGTACAGTGAAGGGCTAAAACCATTTAGTGTGGCGTTGCTGATGAATGGTTATTATTCTCGCTACCGGCAGTCTGCCTCTCTGGAAATCAGCGACGAACAGGTGGAGCAAAACAAACAACAGAATAAAACTAAACAAGTGTAAACATGGTTGACATATAGCCAATATGTGCAGGTATAAAGATAGAGAGAAAAGCAACAGTATTCTGACATTAGCAAATAAAGGCATCATTTACAGATGTTTTACAACAGCAGGGGAACTAAAAAGGGTCATGAGGGATGTGCATCTTTTATAAACTGACAAAATCACTCCTTTCATACCCTCAGTAATGACAGAGGTCAAAGTCGTACAGATCTTCACACTGGTGCCATGAACGTTCACACATTTCCTCTCGCAGCTTCTCCACATGCTGTGAAACATCACTGCACAGGCTGCTGTTTGTGTCTGCAGGTTTTCTCAGCGTACTCTGTGTCACAGTTAAAGCCAAGCAGCCCTGTTGACCTGCTGCTCCAAACATCATTTCACTAACAAAGATCACACCAACATAGATATGCATTTGGACAGTTTATTGGTTATTAAGGATGGAGGAGAGCCTGGATGATGAGGTAGGGGTCAGGAGGGGGGATGCGGGATGGAGGGAAGAGGTTAGGGTTTGAGGGATGGAGAGATGAGGGTAAAGGGATGTAGGATGGTTGGATGGAGGGAGGGGGATGAGAGTAAAAGGATGTGGGATACGGGATGAAGGGTGAGGGATGAGGGATGTATGGGAAAGGAAATGGGGAAGGAAATGGGGAGGGGATGTAGGGTTTAACGGACGGATTTTGAACGGTGGAGTTGGCTGGTGGCTGGAGGACTGGTTGGCACCGGGCGGGGCTGAGACTCTGGGTGGGGGTACCGTCTCCTGCAGTCATCAGGTGTTCAGAGCTCCTGTGGTTCCTGTATTTGAACGAAGAGAGAACAAGAAAAAAAGAGGGGGCTGGGGAGGGAGGGATGTCAAAGGGTGAGGAAACAGATGAGGTGTGAGGCGTGGTCTTTGTTCCTGAATCTTGTTATAAAACTTCATTTCAACCAGGTCAACATTCTTGCAGCGATGTACATACAGAGGGGGGAAACTTGAACAAATGGGTGCAGAAACATCATGAATACAGGTGCTTTTGTACAGGACATGAGAGCTTAAAGAATGATGAGAATGAAAATAATAAATCATATGTTTCAGCCTTCACAGTCACCAAAACTCCACCAAACTCAATACTTTGGAGAGATTTTGCAGCAAGGTATAAAAAGGCCAACTTTTTTGTCATAGGTAAGAATTACAAGACAAAAGGTAAAGTTTCCAGCTTTCCAACTCAGTTATTTGCTTTACTCAAAAGTAATGTAGAAGTAATACTACTGCTCCTTAACAACCTAATTGTATGGTAAACCATTTTATATTATTAGATTACAAAATATAATTTTGTCTTACATTAGACCTTCTTTCTGAGTCACAAAGAGAAAATGGCGTCTCAAAACGTGGATGTCTTGATGTGAGATGTACAAAAGAAACCTGACTGCTGCACTTTTATTGAAATAAGAACAGCAGGTTAAGGGAACATGATGTCATTTCAAGTTGTTATAATTCACAGAAATCATGGCATCATTAAAGCAGAAAGGTCAGTGGGACTCAAAACGTTACATGACTTCAACTACTACTGAAATACACTTTTTACAGTTGTTGCATGTAATCGTTCTAGCTGCCTTTATTTACATCCATCTGTTCAAAGGATGCATTCGACTGGTTTCATAGATCCTACTGCAGTACAAACACATGCATATCCAAATTCAAGAAGATGATTAATCAGTCCTCAAAGCCTCACAGCGCTTTAAGAATAATGCAACATCGGATCCCAAATGATCTCAATCATGATCAAAACATGTCTGCTATGAGTCCCCCAGACACGAAGATCTTTCAGTACATTCATTTACACAAATCTGAAAGTTAAGCCGTGACCCAGGAATCCATGTTGGTGGTTCACACGAAGGCCGTGACTTCACCATTTGGGACCGGCTCTGTCAGCGTCCAGCTGCTAGATTATAAAGTTTTCATCTGGACACTGTGAAGACACAGACAAGTAGAGTGTGACTGTGCGTCCTGACCGAAACATCACACTTTAAGTCTTTGTAATAGGATGACCTTTTAAGGGAAAGAGTGCAAAGACTCAACGGGTTTATCCATCGGCCACAGTTTTTCATATCATGGATTAACTTTGGTTGTGTTTTATTAGACTCTAAAGACTCAGCTAGACAGCGTCATCACTTCAAACACGACGTCCTCCCCGTTTTCTTACTTATCTTCTTTATTTTCTTTTTCGAGATTTTCATTTCAGCCATTTTGTTTGTACTCTAAACTGGAGAGATTACACTCCCAGAGAAGCAATGCATCAGATTTAATCTTTACAGCGCATTAACATGTGTCCTGAATGATCTTTAACACAAGTGCACAGCTGGAAGTACAGGTGTGAATGCACCAAAACTCACTGAGGTTGCTTGGAGGTTCAGACCACATTTGGAAACAATCTGAGCCACGTGTGACCACATTCTTTTCACAGCGTGTTCACGAATGCGTCCTGGGCCACCGACGCCTACTCAGCTGACGTCCTGTAAGTACATCATTTGGTTCGCTGTAAGACAAATGACTTGTTTTGGCTCTCTTATTTGCAAAGATAAGAAGCAGATGTTTGTGAACACACTCATCCCCAGACTCCCTTTGAAAAATTGTGCAACTCTGAGAATTGTTGCGTGAGGAGACACTTAATAAACTTTGTGAACTGCCTACAGCAAATTCTTAATCATTCATGCCCTCTTGTAAAATTGGCATCAAATGCAACACGTTAAGTTGATTCTTTCCTTGTAAAAGACACCGTTTGTGCCAGCTCTGATCTGGTGGCTGCTCCTGTCTGAAGTGTCTTCCTGCCAACATTTATTTATAGGAAATTTATGAAAGAAGATCATTTTATTGATAGTAAACATGCAAATTTTACAACTACAGTAAACAGTCAAAGTGGAGAAAGTCCAGACTCCTTTAAAAATTTCTTGCAACTTTGTGAGTTGTTGAGTTTGGAGAAACTCTCTAAACTTTGAAAATTTGTCATAAACAGCGTTTCATAATTATTTGTGCCTCCTTGTGAACTGGGAATGACTGAGATCCAATCACTGTTGCCAGCTATATCGTACTGCAACTTTAAAATGATCGTGTTTTAACAAAAATTCTCTTGCATACAGAAACAACTTGGGAAGGCAAAACTGTGCCGTGTGCGCCGTGTTACATGTCTGAACAAGACGACAACTGTGTGTCACTCTACACAGATTCAATCGCAGCTCATCACATGATCACTCCTTTGGTTCTTACCCGTCAAAATAAAAGCTCCAGATTGTGTCACTGCTTTACCAGGTGCTTGATCAGTGCGGTGCTGATGTGATTGGTTGCTCTCAAACAAGGTTTCGTTGAGGGTTTATGTAAAATGTCATGTGTATGACAAAATGATCATACATTTGTGCTTATTGGAATTATTGATCATATATTGGTTAAAATTATGGTACAAATATGAGAATTATTGCACATCTGGCAACACTTGATCCAATCACAAGTGGTCACTCAAGACACGTGGTGATGCAGTCCAACGCCAGGTGTGAACTGATGTGCTCATAGCTCTCCACTTACGATTTGATCACCCAAGACAGATGTTAAAACCAGGTATAAATATATTGTGTGACTGTACGCAGTGACATAAAGGTGCCAGAGGGGTAGAAGAGTCTTAGGTGACTCTACCATGAGAATATTCCTGTGTATTTAACACCATGTAGGTGTGCAGAGAAAATGAAGAAATGTGAGCTATAAAGACAGAAATAGACAGGACAGAGGGGACTGAAGAAAAGGCACTTGACAACTTTGCACTGCCACATGGTTAATGTGCTCTTTTCATTCACTTCCTTCTGTTTCTGTTGATGTTTATTCTCAACTCTCATCTTGCTCCTGTCACTGCGAACCAAAGAACCAGCATTTTTAAAAAAAACTTCTTCCAAATCAAGAGTATAAACTCAACTGGGATTAAAAATAACAAAAACCTAGACTTGTCTTATGTCTGTGACTTGCTCTCAGTCTGATTCTCCACCCTCGTGTCCCTCCTCTCTCTCTTATCTACAGCTCTTATCTTCTTTCCTCTCTCTGTTTTTTTTCCCCTTATCTTTCTTTATCTTCTGCCAGTCTCACTTCTCACTTTTTCCTCTCCCCCTGCCTGTCTCCATCTTATCTGTCTGGTCTAATCCTCTCCCCTCCTTGTTTATTTACTCTGTGCCCTCGTTATTGCCTGCCAGGCGATGATTTTGGAGGCTTTACTGTTTTCATTAGGTCCTTTTTGAACCAGTGTGACATGCCTGAGAACACTCAGCCAGATCTATTTTTCTCAGTGGTGTCTGGCTAATTTTTCCATTTCATGTTTCTCCACCACTCAGATGTCTCTCTCTTTCTCTTTCCATGAAAGTTTAATATCGATGTTTGTGATGTTTTGGATTTCTGAAAGACTGTGAGTCTTCCTCACTTGCTGCTTGGTCTGACACATCAGGTTTGATTCTCGGTGGATATTTTCCAGACTTTAAAGTAACGATTGTCTGTTAACTCTTTATCTCCGAATCAGTTAACACAATGATGACTGGCACATTGATTAAAAGCTCTTTGCATTTGCAGGATTACAAAGTCGTTGTATGTGACAACATTTCAGGGAAAAATCACAATCAGTGCACAGTTAGTGACACATTTTCTTTCATCCAGCAGTGGTTGGTTTGCCAGAGATGGTAGGTGGTAACACAACAGACTTGCACTTCAGCTCACTTGTGTGTGAAGCAGCACACTATTTTTTTTCCAGCCTCTGCTTAGATCACAAGTAAACGGTTTCTATGGTCAAAAAGAGATTGCAATTGTTTCTCATCACCACAGGTGCTGCCAAAGAGATCTCTGAGATGATTACTTCAATCTTGTAGTGACAACTAGCTTATAGTTTTGTTTTGCTGCACATTTACTGTTACTAATGTGGAACAGCAGATGATTCATCAAACCAGCTCTGATAAACTCACCACACACTGCCTGCTCAGCAGACAGACACAGTTAGACCAGCAGAGGAAGAAAGTGGGACATTTAGCGGCGAAAGAGCCTGATATTTTTCTCAGGAGTTGGTGGAGACCAAACCAGAGCTAAATAATAGTGAATATATTAGAGTTATTTTGTGTCCAAGTGTCCAGAAAGTAAATAAATTAATGCAGCTTTAAAATACAAAAATGTAGACCAGAGTCTCAAATTTGACGACCCTAGACTCGACAAAAACACAAAAGGCTTAAAACAAAAACACAATTTGACTTGGACCTTCACAGCAATGACTCGTGACTTCACTTGGACTCGAGCCCTTTGACTTGAAAATACTTATACCTTCCCTCAAGCCCCAAAGATGAAGAGGCCTGTTATTTAAACAGTGTGAAAATAAATTCATTTCCTGACTCAACTAGCGTTAACACTATCTATTCTCAGCAAGTCAACACTTCATTCCCCAGATCCACTTTGTTTGAACAAATCTGACAACATCCAATCAAGTTGCAGGAGAGAACCACAAAGAACTAACATTATGTTACTGAGCTCCAGCTGGAAAAAAAACTCTAATTTCACTCAGGAACTAAAAATACACCAGGTGGTCGACAAAAAACTAATTGGATGGAGACAGAACAGCTTCCAACTTTGTTGGGCATTTGAAGTTGTACAAAGAACAGATTTAGGTGTTGTTAAAATCTCATTAAATTTGGTGAAGAGCACATTTTGACTTGTTTAGGACTTGACACTCAAAGTTTAGGACTTGGGACTTGCCTGTCCTGACTTGGGACTTGAGTGCAAAGGCCTATGACTTACTTGTGAGTCGACTTGCAAAAATGGGGTTTGCATTTCATCGGATGAAGACGTGGGAATGTTTTATTACCGTGCATGTAAACGCAGCCACAAACCCTGCGCGATCATGTCAGTAAACTGTGCAGAATGTGCTCATGTTTACCAAGCGGTGGTGTTTGTACTGTCCTGTTCTAAAAAAGAAAAGAGGAAAGGAAAGAAGACAGAACACACAGAACAAATTATTATCCTTATCTCTGAATTCTGAAGCCTCATCTTTGCTTGATTCTCATGAAAAACTGGATACTTTTGCCTTTTTGAGCCACTGATTATTCAAACAAAACCATCTGAAAAAGAAAATAGCACCTGCTCATAACTGCTCATAAATCGCTGATATATGCAACATGTGGTTGCACATTGCTTCAGTTTCAGCGGTCACAATGTAAAAAGGTGAAGAAGACCAAAGACATGCAGGAGGAAACAGATCTTTTGTGCGTTTTCTGGACAGGAATCTCTCTCGTTTCTCTTTAGCTTTTAATTTATGTCACTTTCCTACCACTGATTTCTTACCACGACTTCATCAGTACCAAAATTTGCAGTAATTTATGCAAACAAAGTGAATCTATGGCATCTCTGCAAGTGAGGATGGGATGTTTTTTCAGGTGCA
>JAJHUR010092169.1:0-14175 GCA_027495735.1 Lutjanus campechanus | reverse complement strand
AATGACTGTATTCTCATGTAGAGGTTGGAAAGCCTTCAGCTATTATCTGTTTGCACTGCATGGTACGGCTCAGCACGGCTCACCTTGACCTTTGGTACCAGGTACTATTCTTGATTTTGGTTTCCACTCCAGATAGTATCAGAGACAGTACTAATACTTGCTGTACTTAAATAGATTTTTCAGGTATCTGCACTTGAGTATTTATTTTTCTGACAACTTTTTACTATATAACTCCTCACATTTTCAAAACAGGCTCGTTACTTTAGCTGTAACAAGGTGAAAATGACACCAAAGATGCAACAAGAAGAAAACAATGTAAAAGTAAAGGTTCAACTTCAGTGATGGATCGATAGCGGCTTTTTGTGACCTAACTTCAAACTTGAAAGCTCTAACTTTTGGCCTGTGTTATGTTGTTTTAGTGTTTATGTTGTAGGTTAGTCTGTTGAACTCTGTGTTAGCTTGCTGCGTGGCTAATATGGCTACTACCACAGGCTGGGGAGATGTTGGACTAACGTTGTAATATTGACAGACAGTCGAGGGGAACTATGTGAACATTAAGCCTCATTTGCAGCAACTAAACAAAGAGTTTTAGGTTTGATGCTGGTAACTGTTTATTCACGTTGCTTTTTGTGAAAGTTTATACTGCAGCATGTGCAGCGTTAGCTTGCCGGTTCTGCTCTGTGATCCTCTTGCTAGTGTGTGTGAGTTGCTGCTGTATGTAAATTTACTTGATAGACATGCCCTGAAGGTGACGATGTAGCTACATGTGAAAAAGAAATTGCCAAACTGCAGGAATTCATGTCCGCGCAAGTGATGATTCTAGTGATGATTTCCCCCGACCAATGAGCTGCCTGCGGTGTTTTCACTCCAATGTTTAGTATCAGCTTGTTTTTCGTTTTAAAATGAGAAAACCAAAATTGGGTATTTTTTGTATTGGTACTAAAAAACGAAACAGAAAACGACCCGTTCCCCTGTTTCTTCTTTTAATATTGCAGTTATTTAGGTTGGACTGTCCATTTAAAATTTTTAGTTTTGTTTCTTACTATCAAAACAAAACAAAACAAAAACAAAAACAATGAGGAAAAGCGGTAATCGGCAAAACAGCTCATTTCCGATTTTGGTTTTCTCCTTTTAACATCCATTGGCCGCCAAGTGCGCTGACCCGGACTGTACCGTGCAGTGAAAACACAGCATGTAGATACAGTCTATCTACAGTTATGT
The DNA here is from genome assembly GCA_027495735.1 of Lutjanus campechanus. NCBI lineage: Eukaryota > Metazoa > Chordata > Actinopteri > Lutjaniformes > Lutjanidae > Lutjanus > Lutjanus campechanus. The sequence continues at coordinate 12,954 of JAJHUR010092169.1, read as the reverse complement.
TTGGAAGGACCTGAGCAGTCAGTTAATTTAGTTTGAGATGAGCAACCTCCTGAGCTTAAAGGTCAGCTGCTGTGGACAATTAGAGGTCGTGATGATAGAATAACATTTCCAGCTATTTAGCAGCTTTGACATGACCTTCAGATATTTTTAAAGCAAACAACTGTGTGTGTGTGTGTGTGTGTGTGTGTGTGTGTGTGTGTATGCATGTGTGTGTGTAGTGTCTGTGTGGAGTGTGCTCCCTGAGACTTACCCAAACAAGAAGTTTCGCCTAAATAACAAAACAGTGATTTAATTACTCTAATTATTCGCCAAAAGGCACTTTTATAATCATATTCAGTGAGCCCTCCTGCCCCCACCACTAACACACACACACACACACACACACACACAAAACACCTCCCTCCAATTAATCCTTAAAGTGTGCATCTGTAACATCTCCACTGTGACCTCGCCGGCTCCCCATTGGCCAGATAATCATCGCTCACGTGTTAAAAACAACATTTCTATGCTGACTGCACGAACATGTTTAATAGAAGCTTCCTCCTGAGTGCACCTGTGTTAAAGCTCAGCATCTGAGAGACCCCACCTAATTGTCTCCTGCCCTAGATCTCATTATTGCCCCTTATTATACAGCTGGACCTCTGGCCCCCAGAGTGCACATGTGTGTGTGCGTGAAGAGGTTTCATGTGTGGAGGCAGGGATCCATCAGCAAGTCTTTCTTCCAGGAGAAGAACCAGTTAATTATGGACAAGTGTGGAGCCTGACTTATTGCACTGCACCATCAGAGGGCGGGGTTAAGAGAAAAGGGGCATGTATTGGCCAACGTGGCATTTAAAGGGATAATTCGGTTGATTTTAAATGAGGTTGTATGAGATACTTATCTATAGTCAGTTTGCTTTCGGCAGCGTTGGGAGGGTTACTTTAAAAATGTACTCCAATACAGTTACTAATTACCTGTTAAAAAACGTAGTCAGTAATATAATCCTAGTATCATAGTATTGAAGTGATGTAACCTGATTACTTTCTGGATTACCTCAATATAAAATAAGGTGAAATTATTTAGGCTAAAATTGTATTTTTAGGGCAACTAACGATTGTTTTCATGATCGATTAATCGGACGATTATTTTCTCAATTAATCGATTAGTTGTTTGGTCCATGAAATGTCAGAAAATGGTGAAAAATGTTGATCAAAGCTCAAGATGACATCCTCAAATGTCTTGTTTTGCCCCACAACTCAAAAATATTCACTTTACTGTCAGAGAGGAGTAAAGAAAGCAGAAAATATTCACATTTAAGGAGCAAATCTGAGAATATCAGAGAATATTGACTTTTTTATTTAAAAGTAAAAATGATTAATCGATTCTCAAACAGATGCAGAATAATTTAATGAATTTACTGAATTGGCAGCTGTGTGTGCACTGTGCATGGTAGGGTATCCTTCTTTATTTTAAAATTGTAATCCTAATCTGATTACATGTTATTGTTTTTATCTGTAACTGTGATGTAACACAGTTACCTTTTTGTGTCTAGATTATTTAATCCTGTTACATATAATCTGTCACTCCCTGAACCTGGTGGTCAGTCTGGAGAAGCAGCAGGAGTACTGCTGTAGGAAGCTAACAATGTGCTGCTGTGGACAGGATCAGCAGCAAAATGTGCTTTAGCCACAAGAAAAAATTTACCAGGTGTTCATGGTTCAAGTTTAACTCCATCTGAATGTAAGGTCAGACTGGTCAATTTAGAAAAAAAAGGGGGGGAAGCCACAGGGCTTTACTCAGAAACACTTGCACTGAGCCAAGGGCAGTCTATCTCAGACTTTTTACACCGTGTACCACCTCACTAAACACTGAGCTCTCAGAGTACCACCTTACAGTTTTGCGCAGTTTAGCGTTAGCAGGTAACATGGACACACTGCAGAAGAATCTACCAGAACTACTTCAGAATCTACTGGAACTACTTTCTCTCCCATAGAAAGAAAGTAGTTCCTAAATGATACTACTCACAACAAGGTCTGCGGATTATTTTGAGCAACCAGGTCGTGATGGTTTTGAATTTTCCAAATGTATTTCTGTACTTCTGTCTGTATTTACATCCTGTTGCACTGCAGAGAGGGCAGTCGTTTCTACAGCTGATATCTCCAAAACTCTACAATTCACACACACACAAAAAAATTTTAAAAAGTTAGATGGACAAATAGCACTACAAGCCTTTTAAAGAAAAAATACAGGGCAGACAAAATGTATTTTGAATTACATTTCAGTGATCTCATATTTAATGTATTTTCATTCAACATTTTGTACATTTTGTATTATATTATATGTTTTTAAATTAATTTCCTTCTAACAAATATATATTTTGGACATTCCTCTGCGTACCACTAGAGGGAGCTTGTGTACAACCAGTGGTGCATGAACCAATAGTTAGAGAATCTGGGGGTTAATGCTTATCAAGGTTAACAATCACAAAAGGATGCTGACTGGTTTGGTTAAGGCTCTGGTGTATTAATTAACGAGGAACCTTCAGACCTTATTTATTAATTGCTTTAACCCTTTCATGACTGATGTAACTTTTAATTTTTTTTGTCGTGCTTATTATTGTGAATATTAACTTTTTTGCCATATAGCCTACTTATGGTAGGTCTGTTGTGTTGGTGTCATTTGGTCACATCGTCACTGATTGTCTATAAGGAATCACAACATCTCACTCTGGTGCACTCCTCTTTACAGCCGAGACCCATTGTGGGTTGAAACCAGTCCGAGTCCTTTTCTGATTTTTAGACTTGATATCCTCTGACTAATAAAGGCTTTTTAATATATCCTTGGCTGGGCAGAAGTGTGCCTGAAGTAAGCCCTGTGGCTTTCCCTGTCTCTTTTTCAAAGTTATTTTAGCCACTTCAGAAAGGTCCACCTAAAAATATATCAATATTAGTCTATGCGTACGATATACATTGACTATTTTCACTGCTTCATCAGGCCGTCAAATAGACTTTTCTGGCAGGAAACTGAAGTTATACGAGCCAAGTATTGCTCTTTAAAACAAGCAGATTCCACTGGCACAAGCAGTCATTTTACCTCACAAAACACACAAGTTTCTGCCTCGAGCTGTCAGTTTTTAAAAGGTTAGTTTGGATTCGCTGAAGTCACACAATAACACGAACAAACTGTTATTATGAGATAAAAAGTGATAATGACATAAAAAGTCTAAAAAATTATATAAAAATGAGATAAAAAGTCGAGATTATGAGATAAAGTCAAAAGGGTGAAATTATGAGATATAACATCATAATTACATGATAATACTTTCAAGTTTTTGTCTCATAATTGTCATAATTCTGACTTTTTATCTCATAATTTCAGTTTAATATCATATAATTATGACTTTTTGTCACATGATATCGATTTTTATCTCAATTTTTTGACTTTTTATCTCATGATTATGACTTTTTATCTTATAACTTCAACTTTTATCTCAAAATTCTGACTTTTTATCCCATCATTTTAACATTTTAATCTCCTAATTTAAACTTTTTACTCAGAATTTCAACTTCTTATCTCATAATTGTAACTTTTTTTTACCATGGGGATATATTTTTCTTTCACTGGCGGAAATGGGCTTCCATATATCTCACACCCAGGGAGAAAGATAAAGACACGAAGATACACAATGCCGACCTCCAGCTGAACAACAACTTTATCGAGATGATGTACACAGCTCCACGTCCAGCAGATCGGCATCTGATAATGCTATAAAATCAGTATACCATGTAAATTACCCCTGGCCGGCCGCGTTAAAGCTTAATCGACCTTGGAGTCAGATAACATCCCCGATGACAGCCACACAGCACCACATCCAGCTCCGTTCATGATATCATTATCTTATTATTCACATTTCCCCCACTCTCAGAGGTAATTCAGAGGTGTAGGTGTCCAGTGAAGAAGTCTGATTAAAAAAGTATTACCATATGAATCCTCAGCGCCCGCTAGCTCCGCCGCCGCCCGATCATTTCAACGGTTGAGGTGAAAGTCACGATTTTCTTTGTATCAAGGACGATAAATTCATAATGCGTAGCCTTCCCCCTGCAGGCTCTTCATGCTACCTCACCTTAATGAGCTGGGAACGGGAGCAAGGGGGGGGAATTGCTTTTGAAGGGGCTTTCAGATTCAAGGGTTGTCGCAGTGGGTCGTGGAGCGGCCTACCAATGACAAAGGTGACAAAAGAAGACAACAATAACGTGCGTGTCACACACAGCATTTCTGCTGTGATGGAAAGGGAAAATAACCCCAGCAGATTCTCTATCTGCAGCCATGAGAGCAGCGCGGGGAGAGGTGTGATTGAGTTCAAAGTGCATTGGTATGTGGGTGGTTGAAACATATTGCTTTTTTTTTTTTTTTTTTAGCTGAGGATCATCGCACTATTCTTGTTTGTATGGTTCACTTTTCTACCATTTCCCATCTCTCCGTGCCTGAGGGAACGACACCGCGGGGAAGTTCCCCATTTGACGCCGTGAAAAAGACACGACTGGGACCACTGAGAACATGATGGAAAAGCCCAGACACTATTTTTCTCATTGTCAACAGGTTTTTCCGGTGACACTTTATATTAGCTTTAGTCATCCCCAACCTCTGAGGCTCGTGACCTCTTAAAGGTGAATTTCTGTGATCAGAGGTGAAACGATTAGTTGAGGAATTTCTTTCATTTACAGGACACTAATAAGAAATAACAAGTCATACTTTGTATCAAATTAGACACACAAAAAAAATTTGGGACACTTTACAACAGAACTTTACTGTAAGCTAAAGGATATTGTCTCCCCTCTGTTAGACCCTTATTAAACTTACTAAAGGGTCATTTGGGAAACTTCACAACAGTACTGTACTGTAAACTAAAGTGAAATCACATATCATCTACTTCTCCATTTAAAAACAAGAAGTGAACCACATCGACCACGTAAAGGCCAAAACTAAAGAGGTAGAAGAATAATTTGTCTACGTGTGACTGCACAGACTTACTGTAATTCAGTAATACACATTATTTTACTTTAGTTCACAGTACAGTTCTATTGTAATGTGTCCCTAATTACCCTCTAATGAAGGTCTAATACTATCTAGTAAAGAACATAGTATTCATATCTAGTTTTTGACTAATTTAATGCAAAGTCCAGCTTGTTACACCTTATTAGTGCGACTATGAATTGATTAGTTAGTTAACAGAAAAATGACCAGCTACTGCTTTGATTATTATTTGTGAGAATTTAATGCTTCGATTGTCTAGTAATAGTCCACATATCCCATATGGAAAAGATATAGATACATTTGATTAAATGTTTATATGTCTTATGACAGGCAGATCCAAGACCGTCAGTAAATTTACGTAATATGAAACTTATACAATTTGGGCACTTTTAAGTACTATATGACAGTAAATCCACACATAATATCTTTAGTAGATATGTGTAATATAAAACTATATGAGTTGGAAATCTTAGAAGACATGTAAGATGTCAGATATATGAGACATACCTAAAAAAAAATCAATAAACATGCACATGCACTTTACTCACAAACGACGGACATAATGTTTATTTGATTCATACTTAATTCTTATTATTGTATGAGAAAAATGCACAAGTGGCCACGTTCATGAGTAAGTCATAGTATGAGTCATGTAAGCCTTACAGGAGATACAATACATATTAAATATAAACATTTACATTTTTTTTCTATTTCTTTTCCATATGGGCTCTTACAGTACATATACATACAGTAAATATCCTAAAGGCAAACTCAATTTTACACATCAAAGTGTGCCTCCAGATGTTGGGGAGTACTACTGCATATGTGGGGGATAAGTATAAGCTCCAGAGGGAGCTGTGTGAAGTCTGATAAACTGCCTCGAGTGATGTCATTGGAGGCGTCGTCAGTTGGGGTTGAAGACTACGAGTCAGAAAATGAAAAAAAACAAAACAAAATAGAAGCTTAGTAGAGCTCCTCGTCTCTGCTTCAGGCAAGAGGCCAAATTAGACGCATAACACACCTGCATCTCTGACTGAAGTGGCCGAGTTGCATTGTGGGTAATGCAGATGTCAGTTTTTGACAAGGAAGGAGAATGTGTGGAGTAAAAAAAGACAACATCTCTGATTTTGCTGCATCGATTCTGATCCCTTTTTTCTTCGTCTGGAGTGTTGTTGGACATAACAAGACGTTTAAAGACGTCACCTGCAATTGGCATTTTTCACTATTTTCTGACAATTTATAGACCAAACGATTAATCAATCAAGAAAATAAATGCTGGATCAGTCAATAATTAGTATTACACTTCCATAATGTTTGAAAAACCTGATTGATCTTAAAGATTTTTAAAAGAATGGTCACAACTGAAGCACTCGAGGCTGAAATGTCTTGACTTTCAGCCCGTGTTCATACATGCAGACTCAAAGCAGCAGACTCACTCTCGCCTCTCGTGAGCCTGATGTTTTCATGGGTGTGTTCAGCCAAGACAAAATGTAGCGCGCTCCGTGCCGATTCAAACTCCACATCCCCGCTGTGTTACACAGGATTTGCGTTCTAAATTTTTCATGTCATAACCATCACATCATCGGGGTTATTTTCTCTGACTCGACAAAGCTCCTCCAGAACCGTCGAAGACATCGCACAACTGTTTTCACAGTCTGAGTACTACACATGACTAAGAAAGTGACCGTGATGATGTCCATTTAGAGCTTCTCGTGTCATCTCCTGTCATCATTCATTCATCGTTGTTTTTCATTTCGTTGCATTTTTTTCATTATTTTTGTCTCATGTCTTGTTACATCTTTCACATTGTTTTCATCTTGCTGTGTCTTGTAAGTCGTTTTCGTCTTGTTACATCTTTTTGTCGCTTTTGTCTTGTTACATCTCGTTATGTACTTTGTACATTTTGTTACATCATTTTCTTATTTCTTGTGAGATGTTTTCGTCTTGTGATGTCTTTTATGTTGTTTTTGTTCTGTTACGTCTTTCACGTCATTTTCATCTTGTTATATCTTATTATGTCTTCTGCGTCATTTTCTTGGTGTTGTATCTCGCCACGTCTTTTATGCCGTTTTCCCTGATGGAAGGCGGCGTGCAATAATGCAGAATATCAATAATGACCAATCCCCCTCAAATACATTAAAACTAAAGTAACAAGCCTGTTTAGAAAATGTTAGGCGTAGAAAATACAGATGTTTTTGACATTTGTGTCAAAATGTAGCGAGTAAAAGTAAAAAGTGGAAAGATAAATACTCAAGTAAAAGTACAAATGCCTGAAAACTCTACTTAAGTACAGGATTAAAGTATTTGCACTTAGTTACTTCCCTCCTCTGCTGTATTTATTAAATGTATCTCCTGGAACTGATGATGGTCATGATGAGTTCAGGACGGTAGGACTGCTGCCAGTACAGCTCAGAGCAGAACAACAGAAGCTTCAGAAGGATCATATGTTCAATATAATCAATGGCTTAGCTCCTCAGTACCTGTGTTCTCAGATAACAACGATCCATACTCAGCATAACTGTAATATCAGAGTCAGTGTGTATTTATGTTAAGCGCCTCAAGAGAATAATGTAGCCATTAGTTCCTGTTTTACATCGGTGCCATGTTGTGGAACAGCTTTCTGCTACACATCAGGTTGTTGAATAGAAGAGTGGCTTATAGAAGTCAGGTTAAGACTTCTCTGTCAAACATGTTGTGTCGACATTGTTACTTCAGCTGCCGTTGTTTGCTTGAAGCAGGAGTTATTTGCTTGTTTGATTTGTGTTGTTTAGTTTTTATATTCTAAGTAGGGATGTTGCGATACCAAGTACATTTTAGTTGTACTTAAATTGTAGAACAGCACGTTTCTACGTGTATTCAGTGTACTTTTATGTGCTAAAGTGGAACAACTTCAAGCATACTTGGTACACTTAAAGTATTTGTCTGTGTATGTACTAATATTCACGCTTGTTTAATGAAATTAAGCGTTACCTTGTTTGTGCTACTTAAAAAAAAAGTACATCTTGACATGAGCCTATACTGAAGTGCACTTTTTGTAAGGATACTTAAATACACTTCTAATGAAGTGAAATTAAAGCACACTTTAAAGCCACTACAAGTAACCTTCATAGTTTGTTGATTTTGGAGGCCTCTGTGGACAAGAGTAGTAGGAGTAGGAGTGTTTCCACTGTTATATAATGTCAATAATAAAAAGATCTAGTAAACACAGGCTCATTTCTTCTGATTTCAAGGCGACTGACAGAATGATCTGATCTTCTCACAGAAGATCTCAGTATTGAAGTGAGACTTTTTCATAACAGTTAAAAATTATTTGTAGTGGCTTTACTAAAGCAAACTAATACTGTATTACAAAGAACTTGAAAATAATTACACTTCTCAAAAGTAACCACTCACTTTCAACCAAGTTGCCACTATAAATATTTAAGGTTTTGCAAATACACTTTAAATGTGCTTAAAATTAAACAAAATGTACAAGTATACTTCAAAAACTATGGTATGCTTAAATCGACTACTTTTTTACCTGGCTGTAACATTACTGATGACAATTGTGATGTTTAAGAAATCAAATATTTATAAAAAAAGGTTAATAAACCACATATGATAACATCTTAAACATATGATGTGTTCTTAAATCATTTCCATCTCTTTCTGGTCTCCCATCTATTAAGGGTAATTGCACTTTTTGTACGCTTTTGTACAGTTATGATTACAAAAGGGAAAGATGAATTTGACTGACTTTATTATTATGTTGTTGTTTTTTTTCAAGTTTTCTATAGATATTGCAATAATATTAGTGTTTTCAATTAGCATTTTTGCTTCTGTTCTGTTCTCTGATAATCCATACATAAAATCACTCAGTCAATCAAAAGGTATAAAATCTACTTGCGACCTGTTGCTACTGGTTGTATACCAACATGGGTCAACCTGACCCTGATATTTTCTTTATATTTTATTTGAATCATTTTTAGATGACTGATGAGCTAAAACCATCCATGAGGTAAAAAATGTCTTTTGTGTGATTCTATATTCTGGTAATCTTCTTGTCACCCTTCAGATCTTTTAAACAGCTGCTTTAGTTGTTTCTAATGTTGAACTGATCAGAATACTCACAGAGTGTCTGCCTCTGTGTGTGTGTACGTGTGTGTGAGCAGGTCTCCACTATGGGAAGGAGAGTGTCCGGAGCAGCGGAGGCACCGAACTTCACAACTTCATCTCCTCCGGCTTTGTGACGTTGGGTCGAGGCCATCCCAAAGGTAACACATCTTTTCTTTCTGTCCTTTTTTCCCCCCTCTTTTCTCACACAGGAGTCAGAATTAACTCTTATCTCATCTACAAACACTGTGTGCTGCAAACCTGCTGAATGCTAAAGCAACTCTGCGTTAATGTTCCACTTGCAAAACACCAGTGATCAACAACAAGACGGCGACGGAGGTGAAATGTTTCCAGATTCAATTTCCCTCCCGAGCAATTCACATGAACTCCTGCCTCTGCTTTTTGCAATTAAATACGAGCAAACACACACTTAGTGCGACGACGGGGCGGAGAAGGTGGATCCGCAACCAGCGCACGCATCCACGACACACACGTACACATGCAGCCATTAGGCAGGGGGCAGAGTTTTCCCATGGGTAATACACTGATTAGTATTCAGCCATGTTGGCCGAGCTCTTGTGATTTATTCCCATCCATTTTGGCTCCAGAAACCAGACCCTGTGTGTGTGTGTGTGTGTGTGTGCGTGTGTGTGTGTGTCACCTCGCGGGGGTTGCGAGGCGAGCTCCTTTACCTGATACTGCTTTCGAATGTTTAATTGAATGTGTTTGTGCCAGAGCGAGAGCGCTTGTAATGTTTCACGGCTGCTGACTGCTTTAGTAAAAATCGACATGGCTTAAATGCGTACTGTAAAAAATGAGGCAGGAATGCGGTTGAATCATCTTATCTTTTCTCATTAACTTAATTTAAATATACAAGTTTTATTTACTTAAGTTTATTAAACTAAAAATGTCTAGTATTTATTTTCAGAGCAGTTATAAACACAAGTTGGTCTAACTTGAAGTCTTTGAGTTGAATCAACTGCCCTGTTCCATCAACTCATTAAATTAAGTTTCTAAAGAAACATGATCAGCACATTAGGAGACTTCCCAGCATGCATTGTTTGAGAGTTAAAACTCTCAAATCATCATTTATTTGTAATGTTTGTCTATTTGACTTTAGAGTTTTTGGTTCAACTTAATATCTTAAGCTTACTGAACATGTACATTTATGAGTTACAACTGAATTACTATCAAGTTTATTTAACTGTAAAAGTTTGTTTGTTGTTTGTCTTTTCAAATTCAGTCAACTTAAAATTGTAAAGAAGCCCAGACACTAGCTTTTTAATTTAAAACATCATTTTTACAGTGTAATCTGTAAGCTGTCAACAAGTTTGGAGTTTTGAGTTCATTTTACTTAAATTTATCAAGCTACTGTTTTCAAATGTTTAATTGAGTGTGTTTGTGCCAGAGCGGGAGCGCTTGTAATGCTTGCGCTTGAATCAACTGTACAGAGTTCCATCAACTCATTTAATCAAGTTTCTAAAGAAACATGTTCAGCACATTAGCAGACTTCCCAGCATGCATTGTTTGAGAGTTAAAACTCAAACAAATTTCAAATCAAATTTGTCTGTAATGTTTGTTTGTTTGACTGAAGAGTTGTTGGGTCAACTCAGTATCTTAAAGTCATGTTTTCTGAGGTACAAATGAATTACTTTAGTTTATTTGACCAGAAAAGTTCATTTGGTTTGAATAATTACGAAATTATCTCAACTTGACTTTTCAAACTTTAAAGCTTTAAATTAAAACAAATAGTTTATTTTAACAGTGTAATCCATAATCTGTCTCAAGGAATTTGGATTTTTTTACCTCATTTTACTACTACTATTTATAAAGGTGATACTCCAGATTTATTTGATTAGAAAAGGTTCTTTGGTTTGAATCCTTAGAAAATTACTTTGTCTTTTCAAATTTAGTCAACTTAAATTTTTAAGGCGACCTGGAGACCAACTTTTTTAAAGTTAAAACAAGTAGTTTATTTTTACAGTGTAATCTGGCCCCTCTGCTGTCTCTCCGCTCTTCCTCGTTGCTCCCAAAACCCCCTGATATCCTGTTCATCATCCTAATTACAGCGGCTGATGACCTGTCGTTGCTTTTAATAAATACCAGTTCAGATTTGTGCGTCGCTCTGCAGGCGTGTGTGTCTTTCCCACTCACAGAAACTCATCTTTTTTTATAGTGTCGTGCCTTTGTTTCCGAGCGCACAAAAAAACTGCAGGGGCCTGGAAGCTTCTCTCCACTTTTATTTCTAATGAGGAACCATCGTATTTATGTTTACATGAAATTAGCTGTTTTTCTCGTTGCTTTTTTGCTCCGTTTGTTTTCATCCCCGGAGGGGGTCCGTTTCACAATGGTATTCATAGGCAGGCAGAAAAAAAACAACAAACCTCCCACCCCCCAACTCCTGCATCACAACCAGAGATGAGTAATAAGGAAAAAATGATTAGGTTTTATGAATCCTTGATTCTTTTAAATAGATTTCCCCCCCCCCTCTGTACAAATATCACAACAGCATCACTCCGGCGTCTGCGGCTCCATACTTGTCACAACAACAGCATGGGGTATGGTTTAGCGTTCAGCATCTGTGCAGTCAAATCTGTGTTTTCTTGCAGCGGGTAGCCTTTGATTCCTCTGCTGCACAAACAAATGAAACGTGACAGATTGAGATCTTGGAAAGGTCTGCTGACGCGAAAATTTCATACACAAAAAAAGAAGAAGAAGAAAAAAATATGTGAAGCACGCACACACAGAAGAGGCTGAGTTCTTCAACAGCATTCTTCTTTCCTTCCAGTGCCTCTGTTTGACTGTCTTGTGCCCAGAGGCAGGTATTACTGTGGATTGAATCCTGAAATCAATGAAACACTGGTCTGAAGTTTGGGTTTGGGTATTGTTGCTGCTTGGTTTTATCTTTAGCATTTCACCAGTGTACAATCACTTCAGGGTGGTGGAGGGAAACGAGCAGTTTAACCGAGCCTCCCCCGCTCTCTCATCGTCTCTTTACAAGCACTCTTCATATCCACAAAAGCAGAATGGCTTCAGCTACATAATATACTACTTCTCTCTATGACTGACTGAAGGATATAAATTGCTTGTACCTGCAGTATTCAGTGTTTCTGACAACATGCAGTCAATTCTTTTTCCAGTTCAGTGATCCACAAATAGTCAGTGAGTCTGCTGAGTGCAACACATGACTAGTAAACTGACCTTGATGTGTAAAATGGTTGGGATGCTGCTTTAAAATGTATAAATATCTACTTGTGACCGGTTGTCATTGGATGGATATTTTTATGATCAGATCCTGATATTTGCTCTGTTTTATTTTAATCATTTATTGACGACTAATGAGCTAAAACTGCTCAGTAATTCATAACTGTAAACCACATTCATCCCTTGTGAGGTTGATGTAATCATATTAAGTCAACAAGTTTTGATTTTTGAGTTAATTTTATTAAAATGTATCAAGCCTAACTAGTTCAAGACCAATTAAAAACACACACATTGTGCACTTAGTTTATATTTTGATGGCTGAATGAAGTAAAAAATGGTTGTAAATATACAATATGTACTCAGTGTTGTTATATGACGTGGTCATTTTCTTGTTCAATAAAACAAATCATTTGTGTTAACTTACAAATTACAAAAAGACTTGCAGTGTGCTGAACACAAAATATTTAGCTTTTCTGCAGCAATTCCCTCTGTTTTTCCCAAACGTATTGTTTTCTGGTAGATATAATTTAGTAAAACTGAATAAAAACAACATTTATTTTTAGGGTGCTGGTGCAGCATATTAGCTGACTTCCCAGCATGCATTGTGCAAAAGTTAATACAATCTATTTGTTGTCATAACTTAA
>JAJHUR010092168.1:0-24267 GCA_027495735.1 Lutjanus campechanus | reverse complement strand
ATATATATTCTTCTATATACTGAACATTTAATGAGTTGTGGACCAAAACAAGACATTTGCACACACCATCTTGGGATTTGGGAAATGGGGATTGATATTCTTCACTGTTTTCTGACATTTAACAAGTAAACGACTGATCGAGAAACTAATCAACAGATTAAACAACAGCCCTAATGGAGTGCTAAAGTACAGCAGGCACTGTAGCTGCAATGATTAATCGAGTAATCACTTTGTCATTTTTAGGAAAAAATTAAAAATTCTTTAATTCCACCATCTTAAATGTGAATATTTTCTGGTTTCTTTACTCCTTGATGACAGTAAACTGAATATCTTTGAGTTGTGGGCAAAACAAGACATTTTAGGACATCTTTGGCTTTGGGAAACGCTGACGGACTTTTTCGTTTTTACCATTTTTGTGACATTTTATAGACCAAAGTAATCGATTAATCAAGAAAATAATCGATGAAAACAGCACAAAAATGAACTGCCACATTCATTACCTCATCTGAAATGCAATAAAACTCTTTGATTTACAGTATCTAACAGTGTGTGAGGTGGAATTTTCCATTAAACAACATCCACATATTCCCAGCACACACACAGAGAAATGTGTCACATTGTCCTTGCTGGCGCTGTACATATCTGACATTTTCATTCATGTAACATGTTGATGGCAGATCTGCACAGACAGCAGACACGGGCACACAGTACAGTTGCACATGGATTGTCAGCGAGCTCATGGCTAGTAGCGCCTGTGGACCGATGTCACTAGCTCTTATTGCACATGACAGGCAACAAACGTGATTGTGAGAAAAGGTTTGTGAGCACACAGAACGCGTCCAGCTGAGTGTACTGCTCGCACAAACACCTGGTACACATGTACGTACAGATCACTTGATGTGATGTGAGTTGTTTTGTCAGGGTCAGAGTATAATTTTATGCGTTTCAACACTTTATATCACACACCACAGTTTGTATGACCCAATCCAGAGATGTGGGCGTGTTAAAGAAGTATTATTCTTTAATTCAATAGATACAAAACTCATTCAGCTCTGAATAATTCTGTCCTCAGTGATATCAGTGTCTGTCTCGTCTGACCTGCTGAAGCTGACAACAGAGGTAAGGTGGGCTGCCTGCCAGAAACTGAGCAGAGAGAGAAGCCAGGATGTGGTAGGACATGGAGGAGGGGTGTTATGAATCACAAATATAACCCGACACACAGAGACAGCAGGTGCTTAAGAATTCTGTACAGGAATTTATATTATATTTGAATGGGAATGTGCACAAAGGCGGACCTATTATTTGAAAGTCATTTGGTAGTATGATAGTATGGTATGAAAGCAGCGGATGGAACACTAGAAGCCGTAAAAGTGCTGTGGAGGACCCGTTTTCAGCTCAACTGAGAAACTCCATCCGCTGATGAAGAATATATGACATGGTTGAAAGGCCTGCAAAAAGCTAGTAAGTGGATCTTGAGTGGGCATTGTTTTGTCGAGCTAGTTTTTGGTTTTAGGTTAACAATGAAATTTGATAGTTAATTTTAAAAAATGATATATGTGAATATGATGACCAAACAAGATTCACAGGTAAATTTATTGAGCTAGAAGCAAATATGAAAACGTAACTGTAACAGAGCCTTGAAGAGCTGGAAAAGACATCTTAGATATCTAAATATTACAGTAACTAAACCCCAGAGCATACTATCTGAATCTTGTATCATGTTATCGATATTGTATTGATTTATTGCTTTAGATCTAGCAAAAGATCATGGTATTCTTATTTGATAGTTTAGTTAATATAGTAATTTGTTTGTAACCTTTTGCTGTTTCTTGTTAGAAACATATTGGGCTAAAATTTGCCGCACACATCAAACCTGGCTTTTAATCGTGGCCTGAAAAAGGAATTTCATAACCTAATTTCTTTTAGTCATAAATGTTAAGTTGAGTTCATATTTATATGGGAAACTCATATCAAAGGCTTCAACTTTGTTGTACTGTCGGGCTGTTTTCTCAGAAGAAAATACTCAGAGGATAGTCTTTGTAGGGTGGAGAGTCATTCATAATTGCTGGCGGTGTGAGGCAGAGCACACCTCCAGCAATGTAGGTGGTTTTGAAAAATGCTCAACAAAATTGAACTTGGCTGTTGGTTTAAAGTGATAAATGGAAAAGAAAGCGACTTCAAATTCACATCTATACAGCATGATTGATGGCATAAAAACGATACTAACCTCTGATATTTGCTTTGGCGATGCTCAGCACAATTTTATGAGCAAAAAGTAGATCCTCTGCTTTTTATTCTTACTGTTCTTGTTGATTTACTGCACAACAGAAAAATGAGAAGGTAGTGGTGGACCCACCAGCTTAAAGTTGGCCTGACTTGGTTAAAAACTGATTTCCTGCTGACCCCCTCATGACAGTGTGATAAACCAGCATAAAGACAAACAGAAAAGAAGGTTGAAGAAGAAATGTGTAGGTCCCTACCATTAAAAAACAAGTACTGCCGTCCTAATAGTAAGTTGGAGCCATAGACTCAAACGAGTTACCTGCAGGCTGCACGCTCTGCAGTTCAGTGACTGTCGGCCTTACTCTCTACAAAACTCCATTAACAAATCACTCAATGTAACTGTTTTAAGCACATTAATTCTGCAACATTAATTTGAACTCTAAAAAACATTAAATGGGCAAACAAGAACAGTTGTTCCAGCCAGGAATAGAAATTTTGGTTTCCTTAATTTCTTATGACATATCATTTTATGATTTAGTACAATAAATACACAACATATTTCTCCTTTAATATCCCCTCTACTACAGAGCTGGTTTCCTAACAGGAAGCACCCTTAAAACAATTAGAATTGGAAGAAGATACGTGCAAATTCAGTCCAGTACCTTCATGATTCTCAAACAAGAGCATTCATATTTTACCACTATGTAAATCAGCAGATGCACATGTGAGATAACAACCAAACAAACAACCACAACAACAACAAGGTCATGTTGTAAATATAGCCCATACTGTATGTAACTCAGCAGCACACAAGCAGAGGCTAACAACCAGCCATTAAATGCCAAACATTGCTCACAAACAAACAAGGAGCTGCAGTCTCATAGTTGCTAGGCTACTATGAACCAAAATCATCCACCACATCAAAGAACACGTTAGAACAAGCAGCAGGTACTTACAGTGACGTGGTGAAGGGGAGCAGTGATCTCTGGTGTCCAAGTAGAGAGTAATCCTTTAGGTAAAATATTAGCCAACTCCCAAAAACTGGGCATAACAAACTGCTCTTCATGCTTCATGTAGCATTTGAGGTTAGCAGGTCATATGTGAAAGGACTTTCTGAGCACGCTGCAGGCACTATTACTTCCTCTACAAACCCTAAAGCAACATGGCCAGACTGTTGTCAGGCTGGCTTGCTTGTGAAATGCTAAATGAGACACAGGGCCCTGTTCTTCAAACGTGACTTAACTATTTCAAGCTAACACGCTGATTTAAGGCCAAAATAATCCTGTTTGCTCTCACCCAGTGGACCTGGTTCTGTGAGAACATTTAGAAGACTGATGGGTTTAAAAAAAATCTTGGGTGAGGTTATAATATGAAGAGGAAATGCATGCTCTTATTTTGAAATAAAGGCATAATTAATAGAGAAGTGAACCCATGATTAGCATGTATATGATTGGTTGAGTGCTGATCATGTGATTGCAGTTACATGTTGCATACGTTGTAGTGTTCCTGCACTGCCACTGGAGTTATTTTGTTGTTTCCAGTGATCCAAAACCAGAACCAAAAGCCCGCAAGCCTGCTTTAATTGCATGGACACTATCAGAAAAGTGATGTCTGACAAATTTCTATTTTAATGCCAAATTAAAGGAGAAATCTGTAACACTGTATATTAGGAAACATGCCAAGTTGAAATGCTTGCTTTTCTGACAACAAGTCAGTGTCCTCCTTTGAATTTTCAGTTACATCCTGTAACTTGTGTTAGTTTGATTCATGTCAATTAAAGTTCAAATTAATGCCGAATGTTCACTGAATGAGTAAGTATCTCATAAAAAAACAAATCATCATGAATAATCTTAGGTATTTTAGATGAAGTCAGTCCCTGAACTCAAATTCCAGAGTGTGCATAATAATCAGGATTTCAACCTATTTAATATACCGTCTATGGCTCGAATCTACAGTACTTGTTTTTTGAAAGTACAATTGTTACACATTGTTCTTTTAAATGTCACAAAGAGTCAAATTCATGACTTTTTGCTCACAGTAGTTTGGTTCTTTTTATTTGGTGCACAAACTTTTATTTTGTGTTACATGTTATCATATTAATCAGAGTTTAATCTTCATAATAATGAAAACTGAACTGTGTACATGCCAGCAGATCATGATTTCTCAATAACCTGCATGTTTTCATCTTATATCAACTATTTTTTGTTAAAAATCTAAAAAGGGAAGTTTATTTGAAAATAAGTTCAGGTGGGGATCATGCTAAAACCTCTTGCTCATTATCCAGCTAACTGACAACAAGTCTGCACTTTTAAAGGGTTTGGGTTTAAGGGCTCTGTTTGTGACAGCAAGTCCTGATTCATTTTAAACCTCCCCTGAAGAAACAAAAAATCATTAACATTATTGTTATGTGGATAAATTGGTTATGTCAGCAGTTGAGGCAAGTTCTCCAGCAGAGAGCAGCGGGAAAGCAAAAGAGTGGGTGGTTCATAACAATTTTAATGTGCCACCTTTTTTCTAGAGAATATGTTGGACATACTGTGTACCAGCACAACTGTTGTCTCCTTGTACCAGCTCACAGTTTCACTTTATTAAACATTTTATCATTTCTTTGGCGAAAGTAATTATATCACAGAATTCCGTGGTGAAATGCATGATTAGATAATTAAAATATGGACAGTAAAATGTGATTCATTCTAAATCTTTTTCATTCAACACATTTATTTGCTCAAGAATTATTTGAAAATATATTGAGGAATGGAAAAAGAGAGCTTCCCTCTCTTTCAGAAGTCCACTTCATGCAGCAATTTGCAGCAATCAGCCAGGTGTGTGGAGGTGACAGACTAAAACAGGTTTGAATTTTCCTCTCAAGCTCTTTTTTTCATTCTCCATTATCTATGTCTGTCACTTTTTTTTCTGTAAATAAGTGCAACATTACAAAGGCCTTCTAGGAGAGACTGTCTGAAAGTGTGCCTTTATCCTCTGGTATGTCAGGTTACACGTTGTAGAAACTAGTCCTTTTCAGGCATAGCCTTGCCTCAACAAAACTGGTTCACCTTAAAGTTTTTCTCCACATCATCACCCCTGGGAGATATCTCTAGTTCTGATGTTGATGGGATACTCGCTAAAGAGTGTACAGTGGTGATTTTGTGTTTTTTCTCCCCAACATAAGCCAAACCAACTGAACCAGAGGGGCCTGTGTGGGCACGTTTGTACAAAGATAAATGTGTGTGTGTGTGAGCAGACTTTTCCACAGTGTCATTGTGTTCGAGGTCAGGAGTCAGGATGTCTAATCTATGCAGGGATCATCTCACTTATACTCCTGGCTCAAACTCTCTTCGTACAGAGAGCATTCACTGTAACAAGTGGGCAACCAAACCAATATAGCTGGGGGCAGTTTTAATATGAGACTTTATTTCTCAAATGCAACATTTTTCTAAGTGCATCCTGTCGTGCATCTCTTCGTTTGCAGCATCGTGTTTCATTGAGTTAGGACATGTGACAGCAGTTTTAGATCAATAGGGTCTTGACAGAGTCAGATCCACGTTTCACTCATCTATTCTTTGGGCTCCGTTAAATGTAAAATAACTTCAGTGTGATGATATCTCTAGCCACAGATATCACTTTAGCATTGTGGGGATTAGAGAGTCATGGTGATGTGGATTTATCTGTCATTCATGGATCAGTAAGGATATAGCTCTAATTACTGTATGAGACATATATATATATAAAGAAAAACTGTTTGGTGTTGGTGTGTTTGCTGTTTTGGTAGAGCCTGTAGCTGATTCACAAATTGTTTTAGCTTATCTTAATACTTAAAAACAGCTATTAAAATACATTTTGCATCACCAATATGAACCAAGGGCAAACTTAGCCCTCTTAATTGTATAAAGAAGTTTGTATAGTTGTAAAGCTTTCAAGTTTTCAAATAGTGTATTTTAGTTTTCAAGTATCTTCAGTATTTATTTTTCTGACAACTTTTTACTTTTACTTCCTACATGTTAACAGAAATATCTATACTTTTTACTCCTTATATTTCAAAAACAGGCCTGGTACTTTAGTTTTAATGTGTTTGATTATTGTGATTATTGATTATTATTCATTACGTACATTTAGTTTGCATCATGTACACCGTCTTCCCCAAATCAAGACCAATCTCAGCCTAAATGCATGGGACAATAAAATGCAGAAAAGACGACTCCTTGGTGTATCCATCAGCATGACAGCTGTGACAAGACGGAACAGACGGAACAAGACAAAAAAGGTGTAAGAAGAAAAAAAACAATGTAACCAAGACATAACAAGATGAAAATGCCCTGACAAGACAAAAACAACATCAAAGGTGTAACAAGATGAAAATTACATAAAAGTAAAAAGTAACAAGACAAAAAAGATACTTAAAAGACATAAGAAGATGGGGAAAAGTGCAAGAAGATGAAAGACTATGTAAAAGTATTTATGTTATTTATTTCATTTGGACTGTAATTGTTCAGTGTCAACATATACATGCACCTGACTTTGGCATACTGACCTCGAGGTTTCACAGTTTTACCAAAGTACAGACATAACAACAGACCGAGACAGTCTGAGCGAAAACATGTCACCCAGATCTCCTTTCAGTGGCCGCCGTCCTGGGTCGCCCTGCAGGGCGGATCTCTGTAATGTCACAAAGCCTCAGCATGCATGACAGCATTATGACATCACCTGTCAGAGACGAGGAGGTCCAGGACTGTGATATGGTCTAATCATTAAAGAAGCCTTCTGTCTCCTCCTGGTCTCTCCTCTTAATTCATGTTCAACATTAAAAGGTGAACAGTGTCGGGATTACTCAAACATTTTTAACTGTTTGTTTTAGAGTTTTTGTATTCCTCCCATCAGTACTTGTGATAATATGTGTATATTCAACTGTTCTATTGCGCTGTATTGTATATGTTTGCATGTTTCCATCATATGCATCATTTAAAGCTGTGAAATATAGTTATTTCAGGATATTAGAAAACCTCACATGAACAGATGGCTCATGATGAATTGCACTTTCCCTGACGCTCACCTGAATCTAGGCTTCTATTTAAAGCCACTGGTGAGCACAGATGTCCACACACAGATAGGCACACATACAGACCCACACTAACTCAACTTGTGTTCAACAGTATGTAGCATGTATAGTCATACTTGCTAACTCTCCTGATTTTCTCAGGAGACTCCTGTTTTTCATTGCCCTCACCCCATTTCCTCCCAGGATCACGAATTTCCTGTATTTCCCCCAATTTCTGAATTTTCACACCTTTTTTTCTTTCCATTATCACAACCTGGATACTGTACAGTGAGTACTATACTGTACTGTACTATATGAACCCTATACCTATCTTAAAGTCTCTTTCCACCTGGACAACAATACAGCTACACCAAACCAGACTTCCTAACTAACTTCCTAACTTTGCAAGCAAAGTTTTAAAGGAAGGGGTCATGCATCTGTCACGTCTTTTTTTTGTTTTTTTTTTAGGGGGCAGGGGCAAAAAATAAATGTATGAATGAAAACTGATGAATATTAGTTTATGCCTGAGATTTCAGAAGTTCACACCAGAGGGGCAACTTAGTATTTTCTGTTCATAAAAATGCTGTTGCAATGTACTTTTTGTTTTGTTCTTTTCTTGTTTTTTTAAAAAAGACGTCAGGATGCAGGAAACAGACACAATGGCACATCATAAGTTTTTAAATGTCTTTGAAATCAATGAAGAAAGTGCTGCTTTATTTAATAAAAGAATAACAAAGGTAATATGGCAGATTGGAATATGATTTAACTTCAAGCTATAGTCTGGATTATTTGTAGTGAGTTGGTATTTATCCATCGTCAGTTTATTAACTACAGTAGATGGTCGTTGACTCAGTTCTAGTGTAGGATGCTAAACAATGTTCTGCTGTAAACAGGGTGGGCAGCATAACATGTTTTAGCCACCTACTGTAAAAGGCCTACCTAAAAATATCAGCATCAGTTTAAGCATATGCTAAGCTTTTTATGACTGTGAGGTAAAATGATGTTGCTTTGGAGAGAGTGATATTTGGTTTATATAATGGTGATTTCCAGAGGTAAAGGCAGGTGCTGATCTATCACTGCCTCAATCAGTTAATTTGTTTGTGTTCTTGTTTGACTTTAGTGTCTCATTCACATTGACCTTTTTTTTTTAGGCCGTCCATTTTTAAGTGGCTGAGATGTTTTGACACTGACACTGTCCACAGCAGTATATTATTTAGCTTACGACACCGGGACTCCTGCTCTTGCTCCAAACTGGGGGCCTGTCAACCACCATCTATTGTCGACAATACACTGACAATAAGTACCTCATACAACCCCACTTCAAAAACACTGAACTATCACTTCAATTTTTATTCATGTACAGATGAGGATTCAGAGCCACTGTACTTCATCACAATATTGACATTTCAGTAATAAGATTATATGGAGAGATAATCATCACCCAACCACACTGCATATAATTGAAAATATTATACTAGTTCAAGATTGTTTTTGGCAGCTCTGCTCTGTGGATGACAAAGTCGGGCTGTCAGCACCACTTTGGTTCAAACTGAAGAATATCAACAGCTATTGGATGGATTTCCATGAAATTTTGTACAGACATCCATGGTCACCAGAGGATGAATCTGAGTGTTCTGGTGGTCCCCTGACTTGTACTCTAACACCGTGACAATGTCTTGATATCATGGTATTGAACGGATTGTCACAGACATTCATAGTGTCTAATCCTGATTTGGTAATACCCTGATTTTTCCTCTGTTGCTACCAGCGGGACACGGTTTTCACTAATCCTGTGAAATACCTACTCAGTGGATTGGCATAATTAGAGGAAGGTTACAGTGCAGGACTGACGGCTGAGGAGTACATAATTAATGTTTACATCTCATGCTGTCACAAGCACAAGCCTCTCGTCTGTGTGTAGATGCATGCTTCCTTACGCACGGTGACATGTTTGGTTTAGGCTGTTTACAATAAGGTCTGTGGATTTTCTTTAGCAACCAGGTCATGATTTCCCAAAAGAGACATTGCTATTGAGTTCAGCATTTTTTGGCGCTTTGAGCACCACAAGCTGAGTTCAATCTAGTTCCATTATATTTGAGAGAAGGCAGACATATATCAGATATCTCCAAATCCTGGCAACTCACATCAAAACTATCTAGATGGAAAAAAAGCTACAACAGGCTAGACAATATGCATTTTTAATTTGAGGGATGAACTGTCCCTTTAATGAAAACAGAGGAGAGATCTTGTCAGTCAATGTTTTGTAGATTTTTTCAGTGTTATTATGTGGATAATAAATGTAATGTAAAATGTAATACTAGGCCTGTTTGTTCTTACAAATTAGTATATAAACATAATTTGTGGGAGATGGGGTTGAGTGATATCATTCATCTTCTCCCCCCATCTGTAAAATTCAGATCATACAGAACAGAAGCATGTAGAGATTTATATACAGTACATCCAAGATCTGGGATAAATGCACATAAACAGTGTTCTTTTAAGAGCTGTTCACATGTAAGGTGGCTTCTAATATTTATATGGACAACAACGAGTCACGTCTTTGCATTGTGGTGTGATGTCGTGTAATATATTCAGTATGACTTTGGGGTTAATGTTTGTGTAGGTGAGCTGACTCCAAACAAACTGTCTCTGTTTCAGGCAGTTAATGAGCAAGCAAACAAACAAACATTTCATTATCTCTTTGCCCCAACAGAATTGATAGGCAACTTGTGTTTGCCCTCTTCCACACATATTGTTTTGTAATGCTGATTCAAACTTTATTTGGCAGTGTTAAAGGTACTCCTCCTGTGAAGCTTCAGGAAAACAGCCCTTCATATATATAAAAAAAATCTTTAAGGTCACGAGACACAAAAACACATTAGTCATAGTGTAAATCCAATAAGACAAAAACACACTATAACAAACAATGTTATTTGCATATTATGTATAATGTGTGTAAAATTGGACTTTTGCAGTTGCACGGATAAAATATTATTGTTAAGGTGTAAGCAGGTCCTCTATCTTTTTTGTGCAATATATTTTTAACTTTTGATGAGTAAAATGTAGTGTTTTTTGTTTATCAAATTTTTATAGTCAAGGGGTTATAGTATGTTTCTGGGTGCTGTATGTTTAGCTTAAACCTGACTGAAGCTCAGCAGAAGAAATCTTAGTCGAGATCACATTCCAGCTCAGATGCATGAGATACTGAGATAAAGTAAGATTAAAGAGAACATGTCTGTGACTGGTGATGAAGAAAACTGTACTTCTGGTCAGGCTTGTAGCACCCTATAATGTAATAATTTACTGAAAATGTAATAACGCCTGAAAATGTAATAAAATTCGCACTTAACTCAACCGAAAATGTAATAAAACCCAATAATGTAATAACTTGACCAATAATGTAATAAAATATTCTGACTGATATTGTAATAACGTTTTTACCGATAATGTAATACCTTATTACATTATTGGAGATTTATTACATTTTCAGGTGGGTCTTCTTTTTTTTTAAATGATAATGTAAAACTTGACAGATAATATAATATAGAGATCTATATTTTGTGTTCCAGCTCAGATATATCTGAGCTGGAATTCTGGTATAGTTTTTGAGCAGCACTGGAGACCCCAGGTAACTTCCCTAAACGTACCTCTTCACTTCACAGTTTTCCAACATATCATTACCTCATGAAAACAAGTCAGTGACACTTCATTTGTAAAGATATAACATAAGCATTCATAACAACCACATACACATTACGTGACACCTGACATAAATATAGGCCTCACTCATTAATGGTCTCATGAATGGTCTCACTTTTAATCAGTAAGATGTCAAGTGACAAAGTGGTCAGTCATAAAGTATATTATGAGATTTACCTGTAGGCTTTAAATAAAGATTAAATTATCTTGAAAACTGAGCGGGCACTGCTATATTAAGTGTAAAGTCAACAGGTGATTGCACAGGACAAACAATTCTAGAAATAGTCTAGTAACATATTAAGGTGAACAGATTATTACAATATCAGTCAGAATATTTTATTACATTATTGGTCAAGTTATTACATTATTGGGTTTTATTACATTTTCGATTGAGTTAAGTGCAAATTTTATTACATTTTCAGGCGTTATTACATTTTCAGTAAATTATTACATTATTGGGTGCTACAAGGCTTCACTTCGATGGATATTAAATTTTGAATCCAGCAGCTGTGGCAAACTGTGGGTTTCTCAGTTCAGTCAGTGCCTGAACAATCTGCAAAACAGCACTCTGTTGATTCACAGGAGACATTGTTTTAAATTTGACTGTTAATCTTTAACAGATCAGTCAGCATGACAGCTGGAGCAGCAGTGTTTATTGGGTTCCAGAAAAAACAAGGATGAAACAATTATGATCTATAATATACAAAATGAACAAGATGTTATATCTGACTGACAGACCAGGGAGAAAAAAGTATGTGTACTTCTGTCAGATGCTGGTTGTAAATACCCATTGGACAACCCGTAATTTTGTGCATCACTTCCCTCAGACTTCAGAAACACTTTCTGATTCTGTTTCCTCCACCCATAGTAGTGTTAGCGGAACAAGAAGGAGATGGAGGATGAAGAGGAAGAGGAGGTAAGGTGGTCGGAGGAAGGGATGCAGGAACGTGATGGTACTCGACTGCATCAACTGCACTGAGCCTTCCAGGACTGGCCGTGACGCGTCCAACTGGCCAAAGCTGCACCCAAATCCTGTTCAGCTGCCAGATGCCCTGCCACCATTTATTATATTACTTTTTGCAGGTGTTCATGTACAATAAACTATTCACATATGAAACCTGCTTTTGTGGAACACTGCTGTCTACATATATTGCACACTCTCGCACTTTCAGTTCTTGAATCGGGAGATCTGGCTCCTCGTATGAAAATCTTTTTTCTTTGTTTCCTGTTAGAAATGTACCTTGAACCATGCGCTTTAGATCGCCGTGAGATATGGCCCTATGTCTCACATCATACAGAATCATGCATCATCATACCGCCAGACAGGAGGGCACCAAATATCTAGTATCTTTTCTCAGTCACTATCACAAAGCTGCTTTTTCCAAGGCCCAAGATATCTGTAACTCCAGACACCCACAGTGTGCATAGTAAGTGTGCCATGAGTGAAGGACTTTGAATTTCTTCAAAATCATCAGCAATATTTCAAACAGTCTGAGTCTGAAGATCTATATTCACAGATATGCCTTTTATTGATTCCTATCTGCTGTTTTACTGTGTAAATGTGTCTGTCATCTGTTTTGTTTTTACTAACTTGTGAAGCACTTTGTGGCATTTGTTACAAATGAATTTTAATAAACCCCACACTGGTGATGCATTCAGGATAAAACTAGGTGCTTGCTTATTCATCTTTTGACCATATGTGTCCGATGTGACAAATACCAACCATCTGGTGTCTCTTAAGTGGAGTGGAAAAAAACATTTCCAAATACTCTTTGCTCCAGGCGTGATCTCAAATGTGTGTGTTGCTTGACCTTCAGCTTAAAATACAAGTGTGTTATTTGCTCCTGATTCTCCTGACAGATCACTCTTTAACCACCCCGCTCTTGGGCCACCTGGTGTCCTGTGTAAACTATTCTAGTTAGAGGGGCACCAGATGTCCTGGAAGACAAGTACAAAATAACACAAATAATGGAAACTGTTCACGGAAATGAACATTTATACACAGAGACTGTGTTTAAATGTTGTTTTAGCTACAGATAGGCAGGCAGACTGTACTCATAAGACTGTGCTTTCCAGAATCCAAATATCATTATTTACATATGTCTTTCAACAATTCTCTTAACCCTCTTTTAGCAAATGTGTAATTTTGTAAGCTATGTAAAACAAATGAGTTCCACTAAATCTGTTGTAAAAATGCTGTTTCACAACTTAAAGTTTGTTTTGATTTTACAAACTGGAGTGTGTTCGAACTTGACAAACTTGTTGGTTTAGGGGAGAGATAAATGTATTTTTAAAATAAACTAATTTTCATTGTGATTGCCAACTTACGTGTGCTCGGTTGCTAAAAAAAAGCCTCAATAGCGTACTGGACTGTGACAGTACCTTCTGTGATAACATGGTTAATTTTTTATTTCATTTTATAAAAGCACTGCTACTGACTGCTGCTTTGTTTTTGTTTTGTAATTATATACATAATTCAAAAAATCATTGCCAAAAACAATTCATGCCGCTTGTTTTTTTTGCACAAGCTAGGTCATGCTGGCTATATTTATTTTATTATGTAAAAGGAAAAACAGATTTTGCAGGAACTAGTATTATTGTACCTTTCTCTGTTGTTCTCATCCTCACTCTTATATTCACTTATTCAGTTGGTGACATATGACACACACACACGTTTTTAACACACAAAGTGTGAGCCCATCAGCGGCAGAGCTTAAGAGATGCTTGTTGTCTCTGTAGACTGATTCAAGAAAGAACTGTTACTTCCATCCTGATATTGATTCCTGACAGTCATGGTGCACAGCCCAGGTCAAAGTTTAGAGGGCTCCTATGATGTAAGTAAAGGCAGACACACTGATGTCATGTGAGTCATAGCAACAACAAGCATGTCCCCTGGAAACAGTTGCCATCGTTGTCTGCGCTACTTGCAGCATGCTTCTGTTTTTGGTTGTGTTTTCTGTATTTGCATTGTGTTTCAGTATTTGTTTGTTTCTGTGTTATATTTCTGCATAAAATACAAGTATCACCTAAAACATAGTTGAAAAGACGTGTTTGGTTCTGAGGCTCCTGACTTTTCTGCCTTTTATCAGGCCTCTCTGCAGGCTGTATGTACTCCCTGTTTTAACTTCAGCTGCCTTTAAAGCTCACCTGAGGGCAAAAAGATCACATGCTTGTTTAGAAGACAGCTACGCTAACCTTCTCAGAATATTAACACTGACATGGATATGAATAAGAACTGCATGTTGAATAGCACATTGTGTCTTTACAATGCTTTACAGTATGATGCTCTTTATTGTATTTATGGATGTTGATGGTGATGTTTTAGGCATTTAATTCTTGTAAGCTTATAATTACTTTTCAATTATTATTTTATACTCTGTTGTAATATTCTACCCCCCTGGGTATTTAATTCTTAATCTGTTTTTATGCTTTCATATTCTCTATTCGTTGTTTATGTGTATTTGTGGGTCCCTGGTGGAATTTATTGATGCAGTAGGTAGAGCTGTGAGTGGCTGTTTTGGTGCTGATCATGATCAGATATAGTTCACTGAGCTATTTCATGCAAAACCTACATCAAACATATGACATACTGTGACTTTCTTGACTTGAAAATTATTTTTTAAATTGACAAACATCATTGATATTGACTACAGTACATTGTTTTTTCTAAATAAGGTCCCATGGAGCACAAAGGAAAGGGGAAGAGCTTCATCTCTCTAGCAATATACTGTAAATTTCCTTTCACCATGAAGAGAAACTAGTTTACTTCACTGATAATGCTCATGCTACCCCAACTACCTCTGTAACAGCAAGCAACACCCTGCTCCATGCCCACACTTTCACACACATGAACACCTGGAAGCTGTCCAGTACAATCACTGTCATGTTCCGGCGCTGTGCAGCTCCACAGGAGCTCTGGCAGAGCCGGGCTGAGCATGTATGAGCAGAAACTTTATTACGTAAGCAACTGTCCGGTTTCCAGTTGTCACTGTGCTCCTTATATCTTAAAGTGGCTGCAAATACCATGACCACAAAAGAAAAATGGAATTACCGCCTCTGAGTTGTATGCCTCCATCAACCAGTCAAGGTGCAATTTACATCCATTTATATCCAGACTTATATAATATATGTAGTACAGATTTTGAAGGATTTTAAAGAAAATGTCATATGCATTTTTTGGCAAAATGGAAGTAATCACAATATTAACGTGTATGGCTCCAGTGAATAATGCTGTGAGAAACATGCTGTCTTCACTTAGAGACTATTTTTACAGAAGAGTACAGAAGACTGTGCCAAGTTTGAAGAAATTCCATCAAAGCATTCTTGAGAAATCACGTTCACAAGAATGAGATGGATGTACAGACAAACAGCACGACAACATAAAGTCTCTGGCCACGCCAGGCAAAGCAGCTCCAAATATGGTAAGTTGCTTTTAATGTTTCCTAAAATAGGGGCTAATACATATAGGGCTTCGGTAGGAAAATAAACAAGAACAAAACTATTTTCCAGTAATAAAATCATATGTGGGCACGGATCTTTCTTCTCAGAGGTCTTCATGGGAAACTTGATTTGCTTATACGAGATATTAATGAAGTTAGCCGGGAAGATCATGTTTCTGTGTTATGGGAAGTACAGATTCATATTGTGTTTTCAGAAGCCATAAAACCACAGAATTAAAAACCAATTAACTTTGGATTTTTCAACAAACAAAAAAAGATTCTAATAATCGGGATAATACTCGTCTGTGATTACAGATGTTTGTAAAGAGGACCAGTGGGGAAGATTTCCAAAGTGTAGGTGTAGGGTGTGAACCATAATGCCATGTCTGGCAATAAACCAATGATTTCACATTGGCATTGTCAGTGGAAGTGTCAAATGCATGAATCATTGAAGTCAGAGGAAGCAGAGCAAATGGTGAATTGCTGCAGTGTGTGCAAACACGTGTGTGCGCGTGAGAGAAAGAAAGTTTGTCTGTGATTCCTTTGTGTGCATTTATTTATGTATCTGCATGGAACAGGGATTTACATGTATATCTGTGCACATGTACTGTCTGTATGTTTGTCAGTATGTGTGTTACAGAGCGTCATAGAAATCATAGAGAAAGATAGAGCCTATCCATGCATTTTGCATGACTCTCTCTGCTCTACTCTGTGTGTGTCTCAGCCTGGCAGGGCAGACTGTGTGACCAGCGACAGTGAGCTTTAACATGTGCTGACAGCTAATCAATAGCAGATAGTGTTTTTTAGCTTTTAGGGAGAACTATTTATAACAGACTGCACCATCACTCTCAAAACCAAATCAGATATTTCCATGGGACGGACCAAGTGCTGCACAATCATGCTTTTCAACAGTGTGCGTGCGTGTGCACACTGCATATGTGTGTCTGATGCTGATCACAGCATAATCCACATGAACATAACGTAACAAATAACAGAAAATACACTTGGCTGTATTGGTTAATGTAATTGTTAATTGTTAATTAAGTTATTAAATTTGCATTGGGTAGGTGTCCAGAAGGTACTTAGGGTCCAGTGTTCACAAACAACTCTCAGGTGACAAAATATAACCTTAAGGCTAACTTTAGGGCCACCAAATGGCATTTCCTGCTACTGTCCCTGACATTTTTGGGAAAGAAATGCACTTGTAAAACATTTTGGGATTCATAACAAACAGTTTTTTAAAAGGATCAAAATCAATGCAGCAGAACCAGAGATATCTTTTTTAGTCAATGCATTCTCCTTGCCAAAACCAGGTGCCTACATTACCTAAAATGCAACTTGTTGTGTAGACACTTGATATGGAGATTTGGGTGTGTTTTGCCAGTAGCGGCTACTGTTGCATCCACGTGCTA
Source organism: Lutjanus campechanus (assembly GCA_027495735.1). Taxonomy (NCBI): domain Eukaryota; kingdom Metazoa; phylum Chordata; class Actinopteri; order Lutjaniformes; family Lutjanidae; genus Lutjanus; species Lutjanus campechanus. Next base: position 7,462 of record JAJHUR010092168.1, on the reverse strand, counting down.
GCGTAAAGCAGAGATGAGGAGCAAGCAGAAGACTACAAAGGTCTGGAAAGCTTGCTTCTTTCCTCACACCAGATTTATTTCATTGGCAAAGAGACACTATGAACATTTACACATGAGGCACAGCTGCGTAACTCCATTGACTATTTAATTAGTTTCCTCTGTCCCTACAACTACACTTGTTTTGCTGCTTAAATGTCTGATGATATTTTCTGCAGTAACATTACTGCACACATGGAAATGAAAATGAAAGCAGCTTCTCTAATCTTTAAAGTAAATCGCTACAGAAAACACTCAGACATCGATACAACACGCAATAAAGAAATCACCTGTAAATGTTTGCGCCCCTCGACATCATTTGAAAGGTAATACAGCCCACAGGGACTGGTAGAGGTGTGAGCGCATGTCTCTAGATCAGAGAACGTAATAAGTTAGGTAGGTGCACGAGCGTAGTGGGGTGATAAACCCAAGTAAACTCACCTATCTTCAACTGTATCAATAAATGAGAGGACACAAGGTGGGCAGTAACAGTACAGTTTGCCTAATGTTTACCTGCCTCTGTATTTAGTAAATACAGAGGTTCCACCTGCCATCCACCCAGGGCTGTAGTGGTTAACACTTACCACTACAACTCAGGGTGGCTGGCAGGTGGATGATTTAGAGTACATGTGGATTCAGATGAACTCAGATCCCATCCATACATCACTACTGTAAACACACTTTGATACATAAAATTGGTTCCTTTAAAGTGTCACCTAGACAATATTGACAATTTCCACGACACTGTGAATATTAAATCAAGGCCATGTTTTAAATCTACGTGTTGGCATTGGACTTTTAGAATAAACTGTTACTCTTGAGCATTGTTCAACAATACAGTTGTCAAGATAGGAAAGTAAAGTCATCTTTCCCAAACTCAAATTTAGACATAATAAAAATAAGTCTGTAAAATTCATCATCCCACATTGCCTTTGTTTCCTCACCTCAGGGATTCAGAACATTATCAAGGCTTTTGTCAAATTAGACTGCCAAAGCCCTGCAGGGTTAAAGGGAAGTTTGCATGGGTGTCGAGCTTTGAGCCCACTACTTCCACTGCTTATGTTTATCTCAAACACTGTAAAGAAAGCCCCGAATACATTATTTAAATATCAAATTTACATAATTCAGGTTTGATAGTGCAGAGGGTCTTTCCATTTATGGTTTGTGTGAAATGCATGAATCATTGAGGAGCCAGGGAGCAGTGCAAATGTTGAATTGCTACTATTCCTGTGTGTGAGAGTGTGTGTGTGTGTGGGTGGACATGTCAAGAAGGCAGTTATGTCAGGAGCAGTATAATAACAGTATTTTGATGCAGTAAGACAATCTGTTGATGCATTTGCGAAGAGAAACTGAGAGAGAGAGGACTTCCTCAGTGCCTCGTCATCAACATCTCTGTCTCTCTCACTCACACACACACACACACACACACACGCACACACACACTTATTCCCAGGCTGCCTCTCGCTCTGTCACTCCCCCACCCCACCCGCCTCCTACTCCAGCCTTTCCCTCTTCTCTTCTCACCCCTGCTTTACTCCCTTTAAGTCCTTTCCACTCTGTTAATTTCCCACCCGCAGTCCCTCTCCATCTCCACCAACCAGTGTTGTGGCAGCTGTCATGTCACCTCGTTTCACTGAACAAGTGACTCTCCATAATTACCAGGTGGACTAAGTCATAAATCTTACATGTGTTGACACCACTGCTGATGAAGAGTGACGTCTGTTCGTAGCACCAGCATATCAGTCAGCCAGCCAAGATGCAATCCAAAGAAGAAGTCGATTCGACGATCGATAAGCCAGCCAGTCATACAGTTTTGGATAGAAATGATGAAAAATGGCATTTTATCCTTTATCCAGTCAGCCAGGCACTCTACAAGTCAAACATTTCCCAATTCAAGCTCCCATTGAACTACAGGTACTGTAGTCAGGGAGTTATTCAGTCAATTACCCAGTGAGTGGTTAATCCCCTTCACAAATCAGACAGGGAACATGCCACACAATAGCCTACAGTATGGCATTCAGTTGTGTACAAGCTGGGCAGCGACCCATTCAGTCCAGAAATGGCACAGCAATTTTTCTTAATCAATCAGTCAATGCCACTGTGGTGCAGGAAGAAAATAATTAATATCACAATGAAATAGAGCTCAGGAATGAGAGCCCATTTTTTTCAGTGGCTCCAGTTCCAAAAGTGTATTTCCTGACCAGTTCCTCAATTGACGTTTCAGAAAATCCTTATATAAATTTAAAGCTTGTAATCGAGCCAACCAACCTTTGATTCAGAACAAAAAACGATCAGAAAATGGATAAAAGGGCAAAGGTACAAGATCTATATGAATGGGATTTTCACTTCTGGAACCTCACTGTTGAGCTTCTATGAGGAATTACATAAGCAATACTATGCAAGAGGGTGTGCTTGACTATCACTATTCGGTAAAATTGTCGTGCCAGAACTGATGGTAAAGCTCAACTCGATTTGTTATTACCAACAAAACTGGTTACCAACTAAATGAAAGACAGAAGCAAAATGTTTTCATATTGTGGGGCAATTTGTTCTCAAAATGAAAAATAAATAGATAAATAAAAACAATCAGTGACACCAGTAAAACTCCAATGCAACACTACTCCAGTAAGCAGGCCAACTTAATAATGACCAGCAACATTTTCTTGTCCCTTGAGCTAAAGCTTAATGCTTTCTTGAGATGGTGCAATTTCCCAAACTGAATAAATACCACACATACAAACACCAAACTGCTTTGCTAGCTCAGTTTTGCTGTAACTATGATATCTGCAGAAAAAAAAAAAAACTACTACTATGTCTACAAGCTTCACCAGTATTTTTAAGCTAGTTGCACCTGTCACAGACTCACCGGCACAGCTGATGGAGGATGCTGCACAGAGAGCGTTTATTAAATTTATTGCAAAAAGATGGATGTGATCATTTTCAAAATTCACAGCATCTTTGAGTGAACAAAATATTCTGCTTCAGTCGATATTTGTTGGCGTTCAGCCTTTCAAAAACAATATTTTCACTGCAGTCATAAAGCTGTTGGTTAACCCTCTACATCACAGTGTTTATCCACAGGGGATGGACACAATGAAAGCAACAAGTTGTAGAGTATATTTAATATGTAGAAAATCTCCATATAAAGACAGCAACTCGACAATCAAAACAAGTGGCACAGTGGCAATGACATTTTCCTGAAAAACTCTGTTTTCCTTTCCTTTACTTCCTATACAGTATGTTTTTTTGTTGTAGCTGACCTTCACAAACAGAAACTGGATGAATTATGAAAGCAAGACACCACTGAAACACTTTTTTCAACCAGCCTGCCAGTCCACCAGTCACACGTCATACAGGATTTTTTTTAACCCAGACATTCGGCCATCCTGTAGTAGCCAGTCAGCGAGCAGGCCAAGCAAACATCATCCCGCCATCCAGTCGTCATCCCTGTTGCCTACGCATTAAATTAGGTCAGTATTAACAAGACCCATGTTGCTGCTGTGGAAGCTTCAGCCCCTGAAGCTGACTCCCTGTGACAGGACCTACGTTACGTAAGGAGGAAGAGGAGACTGTGGAGCCAGCGAGGCATCTCTGATGGATTTGTTTGTTTTCAGAATGTCTGTGGTTTAAGATGCCTCTGCAGTTTAGGCTGCTCACCAGCACGTACAAGAGGGCACATGCAGCGAAAACATACATGGGGATAAAAACTGTCTCTGTGTCAGAGTGAACATTAAACAGCTGCTTTTGAAAATAATGTGAATACAGTGTAACAGCTACAGTGTGTGAAAACAAGAGCATTGCAGTGAAGTGAAACGGTTTCAGTGGATGCTTTTGAGATTAAATTTTGTGTAGACATTCACGACACCCAGAAAATGAATCTTACTGATCCTCATACTTTTCCTAGTGCCACCATGAGGTTGACATTTTTGATTTTGAATCTGATGTTTTGACAATTATTGGAGGGACTGCCATGAAATCTGGTGCACAAATTCATGCTCACATCAGGCTGAACTGTCATCACTTTTCTGTACCCCTGACTTTTTATGTAGCTCTATCAGCAGATCAAAATTTTTTATTTATCTTATGTCTAATCTGAGCAATTCAATACCAAATAGCTGCTAAGCTAATGACAGACCACAGATGTAGTTGGTGTTTAGTAGCCTATTAGCAAATATTAGCATGTGTTTGAGACAGATGCACACCTATCTTCCTCGACTTGAAAGCATTTGAATTCAACATCTGTTGTTTTGAAATGTGCTATATAAATAAACTGACTTAAAATGACATGTTAACACACTAACTTTAGATGTTTTAGTGTATCGCTCAAAGCGCTGCTGTACTGTACTGTATATAAACAGCCTAAGAGATTCACTCGCATGGCTGGAGACCTGTTGTGTTTATCCACAAGAGACTCTGTATAGCCTGATTTATTCACAAATCCAAATTTGTCTGGAATCGCGAGTTCATTTTCAGTTTCCATAGGGCGTTATCAATGGGTGCAGATTAAAATGTCTCTGCCAGTTGGATAGACCACAACCAATCAGAGCAATGAAACATGTGACGTAGTGCTGAGTGACACATGCAAGCTAGGACAGCACAAAAATGGTCACAAACAAATTAATTAATTAAATTAATCAAACACTACAATGTGTTTCTGAAAACATTTGAGGCAACACATGATGACAAAATATTGATTTATATATGATCAGAACTGTGTAGTTTGAAAGTTTTATTTGAGTTTCATGAGCCTGGTGCATTGTGGTCAAAGACATGACTTTTCACAGTCATTGAATCAAACTCACACCATATCAAATAAATGTGAGAAAGGCTGTGATTGGTCGAAAGAGATCCGGGTCAGCCAGAAGTTTCTCCCACTCATCTGTCTATTTCTTTGTCTCCCTATTGTTCTCGCTCTTGCTGTCTTAGTCCTTACCTCTTTTCCTTGACTCTTTTTTCTCCATTTCCATTTATCTTATTCCTTATTTCTCCCATTCTTTCCTTCTTTCCTTCCTTTGATTACTTGCAACAGAATGAGGAATAACTGAAATTGTACAAACAAAGAACGATTCTGATCATGTTTGGTTGCTTTTTAAAGTTGACTGTATGTATACTTAGGAACAAAGCTGCTATTGACTTGACACAATGTATTTTCTACACAGGTCACACATGTTTGAACACTGATAATAACTGTAATTAGCCGTCATGCTCATGCTGGAATGGCTGCACACGATCATCTCAAAATAGATGTTTTTCTAGAACAAGTGACACTCATGCTTCCATACTGTAAGAGTGCAGATGCAATAGCTGGCCAGGGGCCAAATTGCCACCTCAGTATTTACCACCACTAGAGAGATTTTTCACATGTAAAATTCATGCCTGACTGACACAAAGGTTGAGTTTTTTAAACCTCTTGAGTGTATGATACTCAACATCTATGTTAAAAATTAAAGTCTATAGGAAATCCTTCAGAGAATGACTGTATATATACGAGAAATCATTAATAATGCATGGTCTCAGAGTCTAGTTTTTTTTTACAGTGTGTATTGAGCAGTTTTCAGTCTATCCAAATAAAAAGCATCTTTGAAAAGACAGCAAATATAAGACTACAGGATGTCAAATCCTAATTAAGCCTAAGTCTAACATCTTTCCTACTTTGATCTTCTTAGGCCTTGAGGTATTTTTGAACTGATTTAGTCAATCATTCTAAAAATATAATCTTTTCGCCTCAATCTGAAATTGGGAGGTGTTTGATTCGTTGTACCTGCACAGGGTTCTGAACTTGCTGCTGAACCAGTATCTAAAAAATATCCCTGTCACTATTACCTGCCAGCAGCTCAGCTAATAGCCTCTGTCAGCCTATTATGAAGGCACACAGTGAAGGTAAGAACAAGAACATCCCATCACATCATTCCTTATAAACTTATGTCAGTATTCAGTAGCGCTGGTGGACTGTTAAAAAAATGGGGCTAAAGTGCCCTCTTGGATGCTCCTTTGGCAGATACAACATGATAAAATGCCCTCTAGGATGTCCTTCTAGTGGACAAATTGTGATGAAGTGCCCTCTACGGTGCCCCAAACATGGTACAGTAAAGTGCCCCCTAGGGTGCCTTTAGAGTGGACAAAATATGGTAAAGTGCCCTCTAGAGTGCCCTTCAAATAGTGAAAACATGGTAAATTTCCCTCTAGGGTGCTCTTCTAGGGGGCAAAAAGGGTTTGACGTGCCCCATAGGTTGACCTTTCAGTGGACAAAACATGACAGAGTGCCCTCTGGGGTGCCATTCAAGTGAAGAAAACAGGGCAAAGTTTGCTTTAAGGTGCCCTTCCATTGGACAAAATGCAATGAAGTACTACAGGCTACTGAATTCTAGGAAACTAGTCGACCTCTATGAATATAATAATCATTTTTAAACAAAACCAGGGATTGAAACTGTTTCACCATCATGACTTTCCATGCACTGGTGCCCCACCGTATGCAGCTGGTTCCCTTTTTATTTTATTTTTTCGCCCCTGCCCTTCAGACAGCCACTGCTCAGAAGTATATCTTGACTGCATCAGAAAGTGGAATATAAAGAACTTGTAGGCTTTACAGAATTTGAGATGTCACACAGTGTGGGTCCTGTTGCTGCTGCAGTTGTTTGGACAACAAAGACAGATTGTCGTACAACAGGATGTGAGGAAAACGCGGTGTGACAGTTTGGATTGACAGTGAGAAAGCAGAAATAAAATTGGAAAGACATAAAAACTATGACAAGGGTGTATTCAGATGGAGAGACGGAGATGTTTTCCTCTTGATTTAAAAACGTGACTGGAAAGTGGCTGCAAAAGGCTGAGACCTGTGAGGGAAAATCAAACCCGTCCTAAATATAGCTCCTGTGATCTGTGATGATGACGATGCCTGTGCTGCTGTGGCAGAGCCTAAGGCCTCTCCGCCTCCATAGATTCTCTCACCGGTCCCGAAACCTCCTTTCTGCTCCATGAAGTGCCCACAAACACACACATCAGGACACACAGAGACACACTCACAGTGATTTAACTTAAAAAATATGGACAGAAATCAAGCAGTTTGGAGTGACATGCAGGTGAAGTCATTTTTGTTGGAGGATGTGGCCAGCAGGAAGCAGATCTAATGGTCATGCACTCATAGTCTAATCAATAAAACATGTCTTACAAACAGATGCTGGCAGCATGCTCCCAAACATCGATAAATATTTACAGTTAAGGACCAGTATCAAACACCACATCGGGTAATTTCACAGATTTATCCCTGCTCAGGCTGAAGTTGTGCAAATCAATGAAACCACAAGCTCTCAGCCCTTCACTGCACATCCTTGATAGTCTCGGCAAAAAATAAAAAATAAGGATCATATTGCTGTGCAGCAAATGCACTAATTATAATGATCTTCATTACTAATTATCTGTCTCTTTG
>JAJHUR010092167.1:0-14532 GCA_027495735.1 Lutjanus campechanus | reverse complement strand
TTTTTTTTTTTTTTTTTACAAAAATACTGTTAGTCTCCTTTATTAACTTTTTACTGTACTGAAATCGCATACTACAGAACAAATTCCTGTGAAATGCTCCCTACTCTCATGCCACAACTGAAAAAAACTCCCATAATTGTATAAAGGATACCACATGGACTCAGGAACACTTTGGAAAACTGTTGTCAGTAAACACAGTTTGTCGTTAAGGCTCCACCATGCAAAGAGAAAGACATAAATCAACAACATCCAGAAAGGCTGCAGACTTCTCTGAGGCCCGAGCTCATCTGACATGGACTGATGCAAAGTGGAAAAGTGTGCTGTGGTCTGATGAGTCCACATTTCAGACTGTTTTCACAAATCATGGGTGTCGTGTCCTCCGGGTCTAGAGAGGAAAAGGAACACCCAGATCGTTACCAGAGCTAACTTCAAAAGACAGCATCTGTGATGGTGTGTGGGGGTGTGTTAGTGCCCATGGCATCATGGGTAACTGTCACATCTGTGGAGGCCCCATTAATGCTGAAAGGCACATGCAGGTTTTGGAGCAATATCGTCTTTTTCAAAGACATCCCTGTTTATTTCAGCAAGAAACAATGCCGAGACACATTGAGCACGTGTGGTGTATTATGAAGCACAAAATACGACAACAGAGACCCCAGACTGTCGAGTACCTGGAGCACATTTTCAAATCAGGAGCTCCTTATTTGATACGTCAAAAAAGATTTGCAAATCATTGCACTCTGTTTTTTTTTAAAATTGTGGTTTGAAGTTAAAATAGGCTCATCACATATAAAAATAAAACACTGACAAGGACTAATACTAATACTAATACTTTTACTTTAATAAGGTCTTGAATGCAGGACTTTTACTTGTGGTCGAGTATTGATACTTTTACTTAAGTAAAGGATCTGAATACTTTTACTACCACTGACCTAAATTTAAAATGAGAGGGGAAAAGCTCCTGAACTTGTTTTATTAGTTTTAAGAAGAATCGTAAAAAACACAACAAATCTGAATGAAGACTTTTTACAAGGAATCACATCCCCTTTGCTGGCCTTCACCTCAGGAGGGTGTATGAGTTATGTAAGACATGCTGCTCACTGTGTCTGTTTGTATTTGTACGACATCACTCATCAGGTTCAGCATTGATTTGCTCACAACAAACAGAGATATTTCTCTTGTCTTTCAGACGGCTGCAGGCTGTGGAGCTAAAAATAATTTTAGGCCTTTATCGTCTGAGATAAATCTGTCCGTGTGTGTGTGTGTGCGTGCTCCCACGCTCCTCTAAATGTGTGATCTTCAGCTGTTAACAGCTGAAAACATCTCCTTTAATGACAGCTGTGGCCAACAAACTCATGTTCCCACTGAGAGCCTATTTTAGATTTTGCAATCAGTCACTTTGCAAGAGTTTCCGCTGCACTCTTCTTACATCCCAATATAGCCCCAAATGGTCGCTCTGGAAATCAGGGTGTTAGCCTGAGCAGTTCAAAACAGCCGCTAAGTATATCATAGCCTGATGCCTGGCCTGTATTTGCCCCCTCTCTCACGCTTTCCAGAGACACGCGGTGGTCTGGCAGCAACGTAATAGAGCCGTTTCATCCAGTCCGTCAACTGGTCGTCAGGAGGGAGATTAGCACGGCGGGGATCTGTGGGCTCCACGGTAGCTCCTGTAGGATATCACAGTCCAACTCTGTCTGACCCTGTTAATCCCGTCAACCTCAGCCCGAGTTTACCTCCAGATCGCTGAGGCTCTGACTTAGAAACACGTAAACATAGTTAGCTTGGAGATGAACAAACATAAACACAGACATGTCCAATATTTCAAATTAATTGTTGAGTGATTCTGATTCTTAAAGCGACAATGATACATTATGGTACTGAGATTTTTGCAAATCTCAAACACTTTGCAAGTTTTTGTTTCTAAGATTTGACATCTGTGATGTGGCCTCCTCCAAGGGGTGGAGATCATGATCTGCTATTGAATAGAATGGAAGCTTTGTAGGTATTCAAAGCGGCTCAATGACAAACTTCTACTTAATGTAATCTTACAAACTGTCTAATGTATATTTTTATTCTAAAAAGGTTTGATTTATTATATACATATCCACCCAAGCTGGTGCATTCTGGAGTTGGGTATCCATTAAATATCATAAATTAATTTTACCCTTTTTGCACAGCCTTGATTAAAAGCATCAAATTTAACTTTTCTAAATTTTTCACCAACTTTTTCCACTGTGATTTTTTTTAAGTATCTGTTCTGATGTATCCCAAGCCTTTAGAATTCCCTTTTACTGGTTGTTTGCCTATAAAATACCAGAAAATGGTGAAAAAGATGTTGACTGATGTTTCCTAAAGCTCAAGATGTTGTCCTCAAATGTCTTGTTTTGCACACAACGCAAATATTTAATTAATTAATATTAAATTTATATTAAAATTTAGACATTTTCCCCTAGAAATTTACTCAAACTGATTAATCGATTATCATTATCATTAATAATCGATTAATAATCGTTGCAGCTCTGCTGGTGACCATTTAATGGCTTTCTGGGATAGAAGTATTTATTGTAGGATGATGCTCATGATGACACTTGGTTATATAAGGTACGAATATTTGAGATTTATTGTGATTTTTTTTTCATCTCTGTTGTCTGGCTGATGATGCATTAAGCAGTTTCAGGTGCTGATCAATCTCAGCAGTCCTCTGATTGGCTGATTGAAAATGGAGGCAGTCTCTGTGTATGTGGAAATGTTCCACAGTGAACATGTCAGCAGAAAGCGAGACAGTGTGCGGGAGTTTCTCTCATTGTCTCACTAAATGGTTAAGAAGGACATAAACACTATATAACCTGACCAAATAACTGAAGGAGACACCGTAACACACCTGTCAATCACGCAAACACACTTGGACCTAACTGATCGATATTTTTATAGTAACATTGGTGACATACACTGTAAAAGGCGCCACTCATAGTGACAAACCCACAGAGAACGTTCTCATGACTGTAATACCCTTCAGCTCTACAGACTGTTATGGCATCTTTCAGCTCATTGCTCTGGTTAGACGGAGCACAGTTTCACGGTTTGGCTCAAGTCTCTCCGCTCTGGCTCAGTACCACACACACAGTTAAATGAAGCACATATTTCCAGCAATATTATTTCTGTCTACTGTAGCTCTGTCTACTGTGCTGCACCATTAAAGAAGATTCAAGCGTCTGAAAATTGTTTTCTGACGGACTCTGGAATGAATGCAACGTCAGTCTCCAAAATAATACGGCCCGTCACAGATCCTCTGCTATGCTGCAGAAAAGGTGTCGCCTTTAGACTACAAAGCAAGACAGCGCGGGCCTCTCGGAAAGGCCTTGAGCGATGATTTTTTGTCCCACCCGCTGTAAATCAAAATGTGTGTTCACCTGTCGCTATCTAAACAAACACACAGGCTGTGGCCTTCTGTCCCGGTGATGAAGAACTAAACCAATGAGTGGACCACACAGGAACAGGAAAAGAGAAAGATGACCGAAGTTCCAAAAGGGGCAGGATTTAAGAAAGGTCAGTTTCCCCCAATCTAGGCTAACCATTGCTAGCTGCCATCAAGGAAAAAAATGAACTCAACAGATTTTTAAAATTACAGAGGGAGGGAAGATGTTGTCAGCTTTGAAACTGATGGCGCAGAGCATTAACTGATGAATCAGAGGGCTATCTTAGTGCCGGGATGGTTGAGCTGCGGTACGTCAGAGTGGAGGGCCGACGTGTGGGAGAAGACCAGCTGATTTCAGGACAAAGGAATGTTGGCAGGGTGTGTGTTTCGACAGGACAGCTGGTCAGCTTTCTCAGGGTGTGGGGCTGGAGGTATTATTGACAGGGATGTAGATGCACTTCAACTTTCCATTCGGAGATTTGAGACTCGGACTGGCTGGGAAGCGACATTCCTGCGTGGTTAGGGGACAGGGATTTATTTATACATGTGTGTTCAGAGGATCCGTGTGAGTTACGTCATAAAAATGCAACACAGCGTGTGTCCTGTAGGCACCGTTAGAGGCATGCGGTGTACTGTTCCTGTTTGTCAGCTAGTCCACGACATCTCTGACTCTGAGGTCACTTCCACAAGTTTAGTACTTTATTATCAAAGCAGATATTGATTAAGAACTGATCATTTCGACTCGCAATCCATGCATCTGTATCTGCCTCCATTTATGCGTGCAGACGATGGGAGTCTAATGTAAAGAAGGAATATACTCCAGGGCTGTTGAAGTAAATGTAGGGTTCAAAAGTGTTTCTTCCCCCAGCCCTTCAGGGGTTCAAGGGTTCTGTGCATGGACCTGAGGGTTCCATCAAGAAACCTTTTTGGAGTTCTTTAAGGATTGTTGAAGTCACAAGTGTTAAAAGATCCTCAAATATTCAAATGTTTATCCAAGTTTCAAAGGGTATTTTAAAATGTAGATGTATCTGGAATCCCCTTTTCAATTAATCTGACTTGTGTTCTTGTCCAACCTGTAGAAAATCATTTGGTTCTTTGTAGAACTTTGTAGGTTCTAGATGAAACCTTTGGAATGTAAAAGGGTTCTTGGTAGAACCCCCCATGGAAAATAAAAAGGATTTTCAGTAGATCTTCCTGGGAGGGTTTTAGATGACAACCTCGGAATATAAAAAGGTTCTTGGTAGAGCTCTCTGGTTGTGTTCAGGATGAAACCCTTGGAATAACCCTTGGTAGAACCCCCGGGTGAGGTCTACATGAACCCCTTAGAGGGTGGAAAGGTTTTGCATAGAATCCCCACAGATGGTTCTGGGTAGAACCATTAAACCATAGTACGGTTCTCCGTAGAACCTCTCATAGGGAAAAGGGATATTTTTAGATCCCCTTGGTCGGTTCTAGGTGAAAACGTTGGAATATAAAAGGGTGCTTTGTAGATCATGCTGGGCAGGTTTGAGATTAAAGTCTTGGAAAATAAAAGGGTTCTCTTTAGAACCTCGATGGGTGGGTTATAGATGAAGCCCTTGGAATATAAAAGGATTTTCTGTAGAACCCCCATGGTGGATTCTAGATGAAACCCTTGGTATATAAACGTGTTCTTGATAGAACCCCCTTGGTAAGTTCGACACAAAACCCTTAGAATATAAAATGGCTCTTGGTAGAACCCCTTGGTGGGTTTTAGATGAAACCCTTCAAATAATTAAGGATCCTCGGTAGATCTCCCCAGGGTGGATTGTGGATGAAACCCTTGGAATCTAAGAGGGTTCTCTGTACAACCCCCATGGGTGGGTTCTAGATGAAACCCTTCAAACATTAAAGGATCCTAGATAGAACTCCCCCGATGGGTTCTAGATGAAACCCTTGGAATATAAAGAGGTTCTCTGTAGAACCCCTTTGGTGGGTTCCAGATAAATCAACCATTACACCATAGAAGGGTTCTCTGTAGAACCTCTCCTGGAGGGTTCTGGGTGAACCCTTTGGTTCCAGGTATGTTGGGTTCTAGGTACAATCCCATGAAAGGGTTCAAGGGTGAAAGAACCTTTATTTCTCAGAGTGTAGATGCTCCAAAGGGCTGCAGCTCAGTCCGAAATCACAGAACCCAAAAATACCAGTGCCCTTTGGAGGACCTGCTGTTATAAAAGAGGCTCAGAGGGCTGCGGTGGGGGGGCAGGGAGGGTTCTCAGTGTGTGTGGTGGAGCCGTCCATTTGGGACAGTGTGAAGATCTCTCATCTCTGTAACGATAATGACCATAATTTGAATTTTGAGAGCTAATAATGCTGGAAGTTATCATAATTGTTCTGCAATAGAACATAACGATAATGATGATCTAATAAAACAAATGGCAGCTGATGCTGAGCCTATAGCCGACAGCAGTGTCGTTACCGCGGCTCTGCAGACAAATGTGTGAAGCTGGAGTCAGAGGTTAAATATATATAATGGACAAACATACTGCAGAATCTTTAAATTCTAGTTGAGCCCCGCTGGCACAAAGTAAAGTCCTGACTCTGATCCGTGTTCTCACATGGGGGTTTTTAATGGATCAGGACAGATCAGTTCATAAGCATGTCTGATATTTTGAACATACCACCGTGTTCCAGCGAACAGGGTCGATCCAGGTTGGACGATGCACTGATCTGTGCAGTGACATTTGGAACGGAACATACGGTGCATTTATGTTCCTTTGCAGCTGTTTGTGTCTGTTTGGAACATTCAACAGGTAAACAAGTTAATTGGTAACAGGTAACAGTCTTGAAAGGCTCAATCGTTCACAAGCATGAATGGGGGTGAGGTTCACCACTTTGTGAAAAACTGTGCAGCAGTCCAACAGTTTAAGAACATTTCTCAACACAAAGCTGCAGGAATTTACAGATTTCACCTTCTGCAATCTGTAAAAAAAAACATTTAAAGATTCAGAGAATCCAGAGAAATCTCTGCAAATAAGAGACAAGGCTGAAAACCATCATTGAATGTCTGTGACCTTTGACCCCTCAGGCAGCACTGCGCTAAGAACTGCATTAAAAAACCCACATAACTGTATAAAGGAAACATCATGGGCTCAGGAACACTTGGTCAGTGACCACAGTTTGTCGCTGCATCTACAAATGCAAGTTAAGACTCTACCATGCAAAGAGAAAGACATAAATCAACAGCATCCAGAAATGCTGCAGACTTCTCTGAGCCTGAGCTCATCTGAGATGGACTGACACTCAATGCGGAAGCTCCAACACTGACGTTGTTGGAGCAGCTCTCATAGAACGGCGGCCTGCCTCTAATGCTGTATCCATTTCCCTACAATACATCCATGGTCAAAACCCAACGGCAACTGTCTGATGATTTAGCTTATTAAAAAATTGCATTCATATGCAGGTATCTGTTTATATGGACTGTAAACAGTGACCAGCACACAGAGGAGAAAGTCTTGACCCAGATATCTGTTATCAGGATGTCCGCTGGCTACACTGGAACCCCAAAAATACTGAGGCTAAATTGTGAGATTGCAAGATCACCAAGTTAGGATCAAATCAAGAACTCAGTAGTCAATAAATAGCTGAGAAGCCATTCCTGAACAGCTCTGAATTAATGATAACACAGTAGATAATCAAAGGTTATTGAGCACAGACCATATTAATGATCTAGAGTCTCATGATATTGGTTTATATTAGCAACTATTTTTGTGCCTTTTCAAGTAAAGTGGAGCATCACAGTGAGTTGTTATTACTGTATGATTATTATTTTTTTTAATCTTTCTATTAGTTTCATGTTGGCCCAAATACTACAAAGCAGTGTTTCCCAAACTTAGGGTTCGGACCCGAGAATGGGTTGCGAACCAGTTTTTATTGGGTCGTTTTTCTTGGGGTGCTACTGACAAACACTAACAAAAAGTAATATTTTTATTTTGGAACATAAAACAGCAAACTTAACAAACTATTTAGTCCAGACATGATGGGAAATGTCACAACACTACACTATCTAGTACGAAACCTTGTTTTGATCCTCTCCTGTTTAAATTAAATTGATTTAATTACTATTTTAATACAAGCTCTACGCTTCCTGCATCAGGTTCAAATAAAAAAAAAAAAACATTGTTTCAGTGGACAGAACACAGATTTGATGGTTTGTTGTGGTCTTTATCAGTTTATAAATGTAAATGTTAAGGCCATTCATGATGTATTTTTATAATTCTGGGACCTAAGGGCAAACCAAAATTCTCTTTTGGGTCTCAAGCTGAAAAATTTTGGGAATCCCTGCAGCAGAGCATCACCCAGTCCAAGAGACAAGTTGGTGGGCGGCAAATAAAAGGAAGTCCTTCACAGCTGAAATCTGGTGCATCATTTTTTTGTCTTTACAACAACCTACACCTCTCGTTGACCCATCCATACATGAACTCTACTGCAGACAAACATTTCATTTATGCTGGTATGCCATTGTTGCAATCCGGAGGCATTTACTCTGTAAACTGTATTATCTGTAGAAAAACAGAAAGAGTACTCACATTAACTTCAGCGTGTCTCTTTGCTCTCCATGGAGGAGGCGCCCGGGTGTAGCGGGGAGCAGCAGCTGCAGCATGGGTTGATCCTCCGCTTGACCCCAGTGGATCAGAGTATGTGGAAGTGAACTGGTCTGACTGGCTGCTCTCTGATCTTCCAGAGTCAACCAGATCTCTCTGCTCTTCCTGGGTCTTGGACTGTATCTCTGCATGTCCATTTTCTAGACTCTCCTCCTTCACTTCAGCAGGACTCCTCTGTACGTTTACCCCGGCGAGACCCTCCACCAGGCGGCTGAGGGCGTCCAGCTTCGCCCTGAGCTGCAGGTTCTCCTCCTGCAGCCTGGTCACCGCTTCGGCCAAGGGTCTGTTGGAAACGCACAGCTCCTCGATCCTCTGCTCCATGCGCTGCTTGAAGGCACTTACATCCACATGCACCTCCCTGACGGCAGCTTCCAACGTGGCTTTGAACTGAACCAGAGCCTCGCTTACCATCGCCTCCTGGACGCTCTCTGTAGCTACATCCATGGCGTCTTCAGGGACCTTCACCACCAAACCAAACTTTTCGATCTTTCTTGACTTTTCTTCAGTTCTTGACCAAGCTATTTTCCTACTGATTCCTTCCTTCTGAACAACTTTCAAAGATATCTGCTGTGCTCCATGCCACTTTTTAGGCAAAATTGAGGATGCGAAAGGGTTTTAAAGGATGACCAGGGTTGCAGGAAATTGATTCCCTCCTTGGCAGCAGCTCATTAAAGTCCCATCAAGCTCCATGGAGGACCTCTCTCAATGCTCTCCCCTCTCATCTGGTCAAAGTAAGAGCAGTTGTTATTTATAAGCTGTGGAAAACTCATGCACAATGTCGTCTTGGGAAAAGAGATTACGCAGTGTACCAACAGATCAGGTTCTAAGTGCGTGCAGGAGCTGACGAATGATCAAACTAACCTTTCAGAGGGATCCGGTTGAAGTGGCCGGTGGCGATTTTGTTTGGTCGTTCATCTACTGTGTGTTTCCTAGATGTCAACCCCTGCTGCCCAAGCCCCAGTGTGCTGTCCGAGCTATCTGTGACTCCTAAGCCTAGGAGCAACAGGTTCGTCTCTGTATTTTGGGACATAAAGGGGGCGGGAAAAGATCGAATGGGGAGGAGGGGCCAAGATTATTCAAATGTTTTTGACTCTCTTGGCTGCTTGTTAAACTGTGGGACTAGACAGGGTGACTACAGTTTACCGGGGGGTCAATTTCAAGATTTTTCTACACCTTTTTCAAAGTGAAGATCAAATTAAGACCAAATTAGATCAATGGATCATTTCACATGTTCAAGGAGTTTGATCTAACGAGCCTCAAGTGAGTGCATTCGCCCAGTGATTCAAGATAAACAAACGAACAAAAACTCTTGGTAAGCACCTTCTGACACCAGCATGAAATTGTAGCTTTGTATTTTAGATAACAGCTCTGATTCTCATCCAAACTTTATATTAGAGCATATAACTAAGGTAGCAGTACCGTTAGTCACCTGCTAACTGAAATGTAAACAAACTTTGCCTCGCTCATGTTTGTTTGTTGATAAATTTACCAACCGTGCATGAAGCCTATGATAAAAATTTCCTTCTGAATCCTCCAAAAGACCATCTTCTTTTTCATAATTTTGTTCATGTTGATTTTAAGCAGTTGTCAAGTTGAAATCAGTTGAAATTAGTTGGAATGATGCCGCAACATAGTTTGATGTCATCATCTGACACAACATCAGCGTTTTGATTGACTTTTGCTTGAAACTAGTTTCACAAAGTCGAGAGTTTTGCGACTGTTGCAGCCGAGCTTCAAGTGTTGCAGAGTGCGTTACACCACGCAACTCAATTGCTATTTAGTTTCAGCCAACTTGTGTGAAAGTTTCACTGTGTCAAGATTAGATTGCACAGAAATACCTCCGGTAATATTGGTCAGAATGTTAAATCTAAAATAATTCCACTCCATATCACGTTTTCTGTAACTGCAGTACATTGCTTTACTTATGTATTGTTGATTGGTGAATGTGTCTTTCACTTTATTTGTATTCAGCATTTTTCTTAAACTACTACATATTTAAATTTTCTTGTGTTTTGTGCATTTTCATGTTTTCTTAAGTTGCTGAGCGCCGAGTTCTCGTGGCCACCGTACATTTCACCGGAATACCTGAAAATAGGAGGGTATTATCCCACACTGAAGCACTCCTGCCTTTTGATTACTTGTAATTAGAGCTGCAACAAATAGTTGTTTAATCAGTTAGCTCACTGAAAGAAATTTAGCTGCCAACAATTTTTTTTTAAATAATCGATTAATCATTTCGGTCATTTTCAAGTGAAAATGTCAAACATCGTCTGGTTCCGGCTTTTTAAATGTGAGGATTTGCTGCTTTACTTTGTCATTTATGACAATGAATGAAGAGTCTTTGGGTTTTGGACTGTTTGTTGGACAAAGGAAGCAATTTGTCACTTTGGGATGAAAGTTTTTCACAATGTTTTGACACTTTAAGGACTAAAAGATTAATCATGAAAATAATCATCAGTTGCTACTTGACATGTTTTTAATCTCAGAGGATATATATATATAAAAAAAATGGATGAATGTGCAAACCAAAAACATATTTACTGAAAATGACATTAAACTTTAAAAATTCTTCATCAGTCACCTGAAGATGGATTTTGATTTTGTGTCATCTTATTAAAGAGGCTGATGAAGAAGAGGTCAGGTTATTCCCATGTACATTGATGGCCAGAGTCTAAACCCCGAGATGTATTTGAACTTACCTTCAGGATGTCTTAAGTTGCCTTTGTTTCTAAAGATTCCTGTAAAACAGTTTGCATGCAAACAGCTGCATTGGTTGAGATTATATACATCTTTAAATAAGAGAGCTCTGGTAATTATTTCTGGGTTGGTATTTAAATGATACATTTGTTTATTCATATATTCTACCAACAGATTTAAGCTTTATTAGTCGTTATATATATTCACCATCAGATAAAGAAATGACCTTCACCACATCACCATCAATGTCTCTCTGCAGAAGATCGTCTTCACTCCAGCAGCTCAGCCTCGGATTGTCAGATTGAGCCGGCAGCGCCTCCGAGTGGTCACGACTTCACATTACATCTGAAAGATGACCTAAAGACACCGTGAGGCCAGGCACAGACACTGTACACGCTGAATGAATAAAAGAGAGGAAATGTATTTTTATTTTTCGTATTCTGTCACGGTTACCTAAAAGAACATTATTAACATTCATCAATGCTCTGTGCACTTTTATATTTTATAATTTTGTGCTCTTTTGTCTGAGTTTGAGCTCCAAAAAGATTCTGCTTCTTTGTGTAATCCCCCCCCAGGTGCACTTCTTCATTTACAAATAAAGCATATTTTGTTAAAATTTTTGTAATCCTGAACCTTTTTGGTAACGTTACTTAGACAATCAGACCACAATGTGGTTTTATTCTCCCTGGAACTTTAGATTTTTTTAATAAACTGTACATAAACTTAAAAATAAAAATCAATTT
Source organism: Lutjanus campechanus (assembly GCA_027495735.1). NCBI lineage: Eukaryota > Metazoa > Chordata > Actinopteri > Lutjaniformes > Lutjanidae > Lutjanus > Lutjanus campechanus. The sequence continues at coordinate 3,055 of JAJHUR010092167.1, read as the reverse complement.
CTTTTGCAATTTTCACTTGCTCATGCAATTTCATCTCTAAAAATGCCTGTAACATACATGTTTTGTAACATGCATCACATTTTTATTTAGAAAAGCTGCTGAAATCAGTAGAGCTGCCACGATGAATCGATTTTTAATTGATTATTAAATTAATCTGCAACTATTTTGATAATCGATTAGTAATTTATTAAAGAAAAAAGTCAAAATCTTCAGATTCCAGTTTTTTTAAATTTGAACATTTTTTAGTTTCTTTACTCAGTAAACTGAATATCATTTGGTTGTGAGAAAAACAAGAAATCTGAGATGTCATCTTGGGATTTGGGATAAATTGATTGACACTTTTCACCATTTTCTGACATTTTAAAACAAAACAACTAGTAATTGAGAAAATAATCAGCCAGTTAATTGACTGTGAAAATAATCATTAGTTGCGGCCCTAGAAATCAGGCAATTTAAGTGCAACAACCCCCCAAAAAAGCCAAAAATTTTATTTACTTTACAGACAAATACTTGAAATTTGAAGCCAAGTTTTCAGGGGCTGTGACATGAAACTTTGGTGAAAACTCTTCTAATTTGTGTTGTTGCTGTGCAGAAAGAGCTAACAAGCCAAGGAAAACAAAACTAGTTCAAAACAGTCTATCAAATCATATTTATTGAATTTTAAAGGGGTGCTCTGAATTCACAAGTTGCAGCTACAGTACATAACTCCTCTCGTATCAATTCTCTTCAGCTACTTCATAAAACAGTCCAGTCTCTTCTCAGATAGGAAATCTTCCTCAGAAAAGGTCACGCTACAAAAAAAGGACAGATGCATCAAATCTTGATATATATGTATGAAAAATTCCAACGCTATCAAAAATAATGTGGGGCAGGAAGTGTTAAAGGTTGTGAAGGTGCTGCATTTAAGTCAGTTACACACCCATGAGTGATAAATGGACAGCAGGTCAAGATTAAAATCTCCAAAAACATCCAATAAACTGACAGATGAAAGGTCTAAAACAACAGAAAACACAGCAAACAAATTCAAGAAGACTACCGTATATCTATTCTTTAAAGGGTTTCAACCTCAAATGATGCATATCCATTCATAAAAACAACATTATGGGATTCGCTTGATAATTTCAAAATATAGATTAAATGCTACAAAATGTGAAATACTAAAAAAAATATTCATATAAAGGCCTTAATTTCAACAGAATCAAATGTCAACTTTTGCTCTCATTCTAACAGTAAATGCATAGCAGTTTGTTTCAACCAGTTCAAATATGAATTATATGATTTTTTTTAAAACAAACAATGACACTGAAACAGTTATTCTCGTTTAGGATATGATGATGATGATGATGATGATGATGATGATGATGATGATGATTGATGATAATAAACAGGATAAATACAGCCACAACCTGTAAACACTGCCTGCCATCTTAGCTCTTTCACACCGAGTTTTTGTGGGTATCACAAATAGATTTTTCACAAGGCACTGGAGACCAAATTTGGTTCACCGTCCACAGATCAAAATCAGTCCCAGCAACAAAGGTTTTTTTTTTTTGTTGTTTTTGTTTTTTGCAGTGTTTTAAATCCAAGCTTGCCACTAAAATCTGTACTTCTCAAAGTTATTTTTGTGCAGTTCATCAGCCTAACGCCGTGTTCACATCATATCAGAAGAAAAAAAGAAAACAGAATATAATATAAATGCTTTTTTGTGTGTGTATTTTCTTCTCTTTCATCATTTTGGTGACGACAAACCCGACAAAAAAATTACTACTAATCTTGGGATCAGGCTACACTTTATTCACGCCTTTTGAGATTCAGCAGCCGTACGATTGTTACACCAACAGTAGCACGTCTTTGTGTTCAGTCCTCAGTGCTTCTGTAGCTTCTAACTGAATCTCTGTGTGTCTACTGCTGATGAAACCCAACACTTCCTGGTTTTGCCTGGCTTGGCTATCAGAATTCCATTGGCGGTCGTCTTTTTGGTGTTTTTCTGGGTTTATTTCGATCAAACCAGACTTGGTGATTGTTGGAACAGTGGAAACACTGACTAAGTTAGTTTTATTGAGTTTAAGAATGAGTTAATAAGTCTCTTAAGCTTGTCTTAGTTGGTGAAAGAGAGAAACTTGGGATTCAGCAGGTGCACAGCTCAGAATATTTTCTTCCGGAAGATTTTGTTTTATTTACTGGACGTAGCGAAGATACATAACGTATGTAATGTAACGAACTGGGGGTGGTGGTGGGGAACAGGTAGCTCACACCTGTGCAAATATATTTGCAAGCGCTGGTTGATGGGCTGACGGTGGCTGGTTGGAAAATATTTACATATCGCCCAGCCTTAATCATTATTGGTTGTCAGCTGACATGTAAAGTTTAGGTATCAGAATCAGTATTGTGAAGGAAAAAAAGGTCATTTTTGTTACCGAGGCCATTGTCAGGTTGATATTGTGTAGTATGATCCCAGCATTAGATGATGTCAAAGTTATTTCAGCCCAACATGACATGAACGTGGAATTACACAGCGATTTTTTTTAGATCCTGTTCCAACTTCAAAACCTTTATTCAGCCTTCATTAAAATCCACTGTCAAATAAGTCAGTAGGAATGCGCAAAACCCACCGTCAAACCCACCCCCAGCCCCCAGGAAAGAGGGACCAACCCTGAATCGATGCTCCAAACATGAGTATGACCAAAACATGTATTAACGTCATATCAAATGATGCGAACAAAGACACCAAAATTTGCCACGGTTGTTTGTGTGTTAGCATGAAGCTTATTTTGCCTAAACTGTGCAAGATAAAGCGTTCACATGGACTCATGGATAGGTGTGTGATTTTAAGTGTTAGCATGCTACTTGCTAGCACTCAAAAAATGAAGTTTTAGCATGTCCCCAACCACTAACTATGTAACTCTGTATGGTAAAGTGTTAGCATTAGAAATTAGGCAAGCAAGAGGCCAAGTATTGTGCTAAAATGTTAGCATCAAGCCTTCAATTAATAGTGAGAGATGAAGTGCTGGCTTGAAACAACCACTCAAATAAATCAAGTGTCTGCAAGATAAAC
>JAJHUR010092166.1:0-10147 GCA_027495735.1 Lutjanus campechanus | reverse complement strand
TTCTTCCTCTTCCTCCTCAAAATGCCCAGCCCCGACCAATCACCGTGCAGCAGATATAATTTATTATTGTTTTAATGACTAACTAACAACTCAAGTTGACTCAGTCTGCAAACAGAAGCCTTGATAGTATGTTTACATGCCACAGTATCCCGGTTTCTGTTGGGCTACTTGAGGGTCTGAGTATGATGTTTCTTCCTTGACTTTGTAGTTTTTAAGAGAAAATCCAGAAAAAATATTCCAAAGTGCTTGTAAAGCACAGAAACTTAACTTAAACTTAATTCACACATAGTTTGGCTCAAGTTTGACCTTTGACCAAAAGGTCCAAAGCACCAAATCATAGCAGAAGTCTCAGGGAACTTTTTTATCAGGTCTTCAGCAGGTCTTGGCCGTACTCTTCATAATATTATAGGTAATGATATTATAAGTGGCGAGAAAAAAAACCTCCCTTTTAACAGGCAGAACCAGTTGCCAAACAAACAACGTAACCAAGGAAACACTCGGTCGCAGCTGTCAACAGCAGCCCAGTGCGTGATCACAGCATCAATTAATTTTTGCTGCATGACTTCAAATTCTATTTGACGATGAGATGTTATTTTAGGTTTTTTGGCAAATGTCCAGAAACTGAACCCAGCATTTAAAGTCTGAGGGTAAAATTTGCAGCATTTTATGTTATTTACTTTCTGAAACTGAGTTTTGGGAAAGTTTTCTGTCGTATTAGCTAAATTTTAAAGTATTTCTCGAGTGTTTATACAGTGAACTAAGATGATTATGGTGTTATAACACTTTAATCTTAGATATTCATGTTCTTGAACAGTCTCTGTAAGTATTTTGCAGAAGTCTGCATAACCTAAAGCTGAGTTTGAATGTATTTTTCATAGTTTTTATTATATTATATGAATGTTGTGAGTATTTAGTATATCACAAACTGTTTTTAGCAATATTTACATCTAAAGTTTAGGTCTTTTTTTTGTAGTTGCTATTTCGATTCTGTTTCTGTGCTACTGTTTTCTGTAGTAATATTGTCTGTAGTATTTACAACCTAAAAGAGTTTTCTGTAGTTCTTGTGTTTATACAGTAATCTAAGATGATCTGGGGCTAAATGTGGAAGCATTTTCTAATAATTTAATAGATATTTATCATCTTAAACAGTCTCTGGCAGTATTTCGCAGTAGTATTTACAGTCTAAAGCCGACCCAAAACTGAATTTGGCTGTATTTTTATGTTGTATTTATACCCTGGGGATAACTGGCAGCATTGTCTTCAGTATTTATAATCCACAACTGTTTTGTCTTTTCTTTTCCCCATAATTGATTAATTCAGTATCATGTAAGTACAGAAAGTCTCTCTCAAAGTTTTAACTGAGTCGACTTTTTTTGGCATCATTTTGAAAGCTGAGATTTACTTTAACACACACACGAAACACAGCTGTCAGGTGAAAACAGCTTGACCTTATAGTTCACAATTAAAAAATAGAGATTTCAGTCATATAGAGGGCAGGCGAACATTGATTAATGAAATATATTTCCTCATGTGTACACAAACTGTCTGTGTGTGTGTGTGTGTGTGTGAATGTGTGTCTCTGTATGATGCTTAATGGACCCACACACACACACACACACACACACACACACACACACACACTCTAATGTTGTCGCCGGGGTATGACGACTACAGGTGTCGAGAGCAGGCTCCCCATCGCCATGGAGACAATCAGCCGTTCACGCTTCAGCTTCTCTGAAAGCGGGGGAGCTTAGGCATCATGCCGTGTCATCACACACACACACACACACACACACACACCTTCACGTGCCTGCAGCATGAACACACACAAACACTGATGATACATCTCACACAAGATGTTATTTCAACCACACGTTTGAGTTTATGTAATCACTTGACTGAATGAAAGTGTTAACGCTGTATACAACATAAGGATGAGACAATATGGAGGTTTTCCACAGCCCTCCCACACAGGTGTGTTACCTGATGTAGCACATAAACGCGTCAGGGTTCACCTCATCTGAACAAGCAGATTCTTTTCTGTAGAAGCTGATTTTGTCAGGTGATCAATAAATCTTTTTCTGGCCCCTCAATCAGCTCCAGAGGTCACAGGTGTTAACCTGAATCCACCATGATGAAGCTACCAGTAAAAACATCTGCAGAAATTAGATGGAGACACATAATTTAGCATCTGATAGCTGTAAAACACAACATTGGGAGTATTTTCTGTAGTATTTATAATATTTGGCTAAATCCGGAAGTATTTTTCTATCATTTTCACAGTAAACTAAGCTGATTATGGCAATAGTTTTGGTAAAATTTATCATTGGGCTAAATTTGTCAGTAATTTCTGTAGTATTTACAATCTGAAACTGAATTTGTGAGTATTTTCTGCAGAATTTATAATTTTGGGCTAAAAGTGGCAGTGTTTCTCTAGTATTTACACAGTATCTAAAATGGATATGGCAATACTTTTGGTAGGATTTATAGTCTGGGGCTAAATTTGTATTTGTACATCTTAAACAGTATTTTGCAGTAGTATATACAATCTAAAACTGAGTCTGGCAGTATTTTCAAACTATTTATGGCCGAATGTGGTGATTTGTATATATGTATATATATACTGTATATAGTTTGGGAGTATTTTCTTGTAGTTGTTATAATCTGGAACATGGGTTTTGCAGTATTTTATGTTATGTTTATTATATAAAACTCAGGTTAACAGTATGTTTTGTAGTTTTTTTTTTACTATTAAAGTAGATTTGGCAGTACTTTCCATTCAAACGTACATGTGAAGACAGGTTTGGCAGTATTTTGGTGTTTACTATGTGTATTTACTAGCAGTGTTTTCTGTAATATTTACCATCTTAGGCTCAGCGCTCCTATTTACCTCCTCTCCCATGTGACTCGAGTGCAGCATTCCTGTGGTGTTACAGCACACTTGACTCCTGATTGCGGGGGCTCTCTGCAAACTGTTTGGGGACTCAAATACCCAGAATGCCACTGAGGAGGTGACTGAAAGTGACAAAGTAAATTAAACTAGCTGTGGGGTTACATCAGATGGATTAGTTTCAGGATGACAGAACGCAGGAGGAGAGAGGAAGAGTGTCATCCCTCCATCTGGTGTCAAGAGGTCATCGTCAGACTCCACCCACGCTTGCTGGAACGTGTGTGTGTGTGTGTGTGTGTGTGTGTGTTTCACAGCATGTGTTTCCCATCTGGTTCCACCCAGTCCCTCAACACTGAGTTCATGCTGACCTCGTTCCCTCGTCTCTTTCGTTCACTCTTTTATTGTTTCTTTCTTTCTTTAGCAGCCAAACTAATCTCCTTTCTCCATCCCTCCATCCCTCCTTCACTTTCATCGGCGTAACACAACACCTCGACCTCATGCTCGTCTCGAGTGTGCGTGTTGGTGTGTGTGTTTGACACCGTGATGTCATCGCCCCAACTTTCCCCCAGCTGGATGCCACACACATGTCGTCATCCTCCTTCTCTCTCATGTGTCGTCTGTCATTCCGCATCCCGCGCCGCTAAACATAACCATCAACGTATCATTTAATCTAATTATAAGTCTTAAAATCCCATTTGTCCTGCGATAAATCCATGAATGGGGAGGTGAGATCATTATTTGTTTCCGTGCCGTGCCACATGAGATTCTTCGGATCGTGTGCCAGTTCATTTTGCTTGATTCTCGTGTAGCAATCTGCCTGTATCTTCCTTCCTTTTTCTTTTTTTTTTTTTTAAGATCCTCACACTTGTTGCCAGAGAATTCTTGAAACAAGTGAACAGAATTGGAAACAAGTGGAATTACCTCACTCTGTTGGCAGAGGGTTTTCACTCGCCTGAAGAAAGAATTCAAGACTCTGATCTGAAATGAATTGCTGCACCAAATTATTGAGGTTTGTGTTCCCAACTTCCCTGTTTGCCTGATGAGAACATAAATCATCCAGAAGGTCCCCAGTAGATTCTTCCACTGTTTAATGCTTTTATACTTTAGCAGTTAAAGTGTCAAAAATTATGTCCTCAGAGGGAAAGTGAGAACTTTCAGCTCCGGCTCTACATCTCTGGATTGCATTAAGGAAAATCTGAGTTTCTCGCAGCCTAGGACATCATATCTATTTGTTATGATTGCTGCGTTTTTCTGATATCACTCCCCGTCTTAAAGCAATCCCTGAGATCTGCAGGTTTTCTCCCTTCAGTAAGGCAGCCTCACATGGTTTGAACCATGTAAGAAGTCAGCCTTGGAAATCCTTGATCCTGAGGCTGCTGGTTCGACTCTGACTTGAAGGACCATATAGAAAAATTACTTTGTGAAAATTGGGTTTTTTTGAGGAGCTCCTGCACCGGCACACCAGTTAAAAACATGAGGACCAGAGATGAGAGCTATTCAAAAGTTTATTCAAGTTTACCACATGAGTTGAATGACACGGACGATATATTGGCTAAAAGACAAATGAAAAACAATTAAATAATCTGCTCATATCAAGAGGTACTTAATTTAAATCATAATACTCAAATAAGGCATCAAATACACAGTCAGCTAGAGATGATGGACAACATGCAGACCGACATGCTGAAGAAAAGAGTCTTAGACTGAGCAGGGTCTGTTCAGGTGTGGCCTGATAGGTGAAGGCTAAGTCCCGCCCCTCACAGGACAAGGGGCATGTTCAATCTAAAGAAGCTGTGCACCGTTTTGCTATAGTTTCTGTATTTTCCTTTCCTTTTTGCGTACACAACTGGGTGTTCAGCGCACAACCGTTTCTGTTTAAATAACTATTGTCTCTGGGCAGGCAGTAAGAAGGATTTTTTTCAATCGGCAGGTACTTTGAACAACTACCTGGCACGTGATTGGATGAAGCCATCTGTCTATCACACCCATTTATCATTGGCTAGCTTCACCGAACTCCTGTAGATCAACATACTATGTGACGCAGTGGCAGAGCATTGAAAAAGAAACACAACAAGCTGCAGTCTGAGGAACTTTCTTTGTTTTGTTCTTTGTTCTTCTGTCAATTAAAATGACGTAACTGATGATACACTAACCTCTTTAGGAGTCGTCGTTCTTGTTTTGAACAGTCGCTTCTCGATTTCATCACACCTCAACCACACCTGCAGGTGCCAGTTGTTCCTCAAAGGACGCTGATTGGTCCAAACCACTGTGGTCACTGTTTACTTGGAAGACAAAGATGTAACTTTATGTGCCACGCTGTAAACAACCTTTTGATTACAGGAGTGGCCACACTGGTTTCTAAGCAGTGTGTGATTATACTGGACATTTTGTGTGTGCTCGTTGTTTTTATTTCTAGATGCAGAAAGAGGTTAGATTAATTAAGCTGAGGATTTGTTCATCACTGGACCATTTGTGTTGCTCATCCTACAGGACTCAGTCCTAACGTTTGACTCAGCAGACACAGACACGACTCAGCAGAGCTGTTTTAAAGTCTGTGTCAAGTCCAAGTGCGATTACAAGCCTATACATCCAAACTGCAAATCAAGATGCTAGTTTTTAAGGCTCCATGAAAACCATTGCAGTCTTTAGGGAGACACGTCTCAAGTCTCACAGTTTAGTCAAGTTTCCAGTCCTCGTTTGTGTGACTTGAGTCTGACTTGAGCCCAAGTCTCAAGTTTACACCTCCGGATCTTCACAATGTCAGAAAACATTTTTTTCTTTGACACTACTGCAACTTAGGGCTGCAACTAACGATTATTTTCATTATCCATTAATCGCCAGTTATTTCACAATTACTTGAATAATCGTTTAGTCTGTAAAATGTAAATTTTAGTGCTGTCAAACGATTAAAATTTTTAATCAGATTAATCACAGGGTTACTGTGGATTAATTTCGATTAATCACGATTAAATATCATTCATTTTTAATCTATATTAATCGCGTTTCATTTTGCATGAGCAAACAGACAGAAGGTAATATATACATAGATATGTATATAATAAAGGCTAGATGTCTCCTCCGCGCTGCCGGCCAATGCAATCGCACGTCCGCACTGGCGGTCATCTTGCCACAGTCAGCTGGCTCACCCATAACATTGTGTTGTAGTGGTGCATACTTTTTAAATAACCATAACTTTCTCAATTTTCTACCGATTTTCAAACGGTTTGGTTTGTTATAAACGTCAGAGGTGTAGTTGTAACACTGCACTTATGGATAATTATGTTACACTTCCGGTCAAACATCCAGAATTGTAGCCACGTTAATAACGTTTGTAAGAAACCGAACCGTTTGTAAATCCGTCAAGATTTCAGCGAGATACGAGTATTTACGTTTGTGCAGATCACTCACCTTCATTCACATACCACAGACTCCGCCAGAGAGCTTGCCTGGGGTAAGATGGCCACCCGGTGATGCCGTTAGAGACTCCGCCTTAAGACATCTAGCCTTTATTATACATATCTATGAATTTAAACCGGATCAACTACCCATTTGTGCATGTGCGGCGGCATGCGCGACGGTAAGTCTACTTGGACAAACTGTCCAAAATGCGTTGCCAGAGACGTTTCAGGGACTTTGAGTCATTCTGCGCTGCAGATGCGTTAATTGCGTTAAAATTTTTAATCAGATTAATCATGATGATGGATTAATCCGCGTTAACGCGTTAATTTTGACAGCCCTAGTAAATTTAAATGTAAAATGACAAAGAAAAGCTGCAAATCCCCACATTTAAGAAGCTGGAACCAGCAACAGCAGTTGACATTTTCTCTTGAAAAGTGCCTGAAATGTTTGATCGATTGTCAAAATAGCACAGCTTCGTGATCATTAATATGGCAAAAGTTGTGCCGTGCATGTTTGCAAATCAGATTCATCCAAAATGTGAACTCTTGATGCTGACACGCAAAGTTTGTATTTATGTTTGAGGGGCAAACGAAATGCTAATGTTATGAAAATGTCTGTCTGTGAGCCAACGGTGAAGTGACATTGGCCTTAATGGCACTCAAGGTTAATTTGTCGGTGCTCATTTACGTCCAGCCGGTGGGTGACATCCACATCTTCGCAGTGAAGGAGGGCCGAGGCGTGTTGTGACCCTTTGGGCTTTCCATATCTTTACAACTTCCGAGGTCGGAAGCTGGAGCTTACGAGGAGCACTTGAAGGCAGCATCAGTCTTCTCATGTACTCCCTCAGTGTCTGCTGTCTCCCTGAGCGCTATCATTCTTCCCATTCAGCTTCCTGCCCTATAAATATTTGAGCAGCCCCATTAGGGAGTGAGGTAATCTTAACACACACGCTCACGCACACACTCACGGAGGCTGCCATTAAGGCGTAGTAGTGCCTAATAGTCTTGTCGGAGCGTTAGGCCCCGGAGCTAACGGGCTAATTAAGAGCGAAACAGGTTTAACGAGTTTAGACTGTTCATTAAGGCAGAAACCTGATTAATTAACAGTCGAGGGGGAGAGTTCGTTAACGAGTCGCGTGATTAATTAAAACTACAGACGACAGAAAGTGTAACTTTAAATGGGGAAAAAGGTGAGGAATGATTACTACCACCGAAAGGAGAGGAAGAAAGAGGACAAAAAAGAGCACAGAAAATATAAGAAAGAAGAGAAGAAGGAATAGAAACAGGAGAAGGAAGGCTGGATGAGAGGGAGAGTAGAGGGAGGAAGAAAATCAAAAAATTGGGAAACAGGAAGGAGGGAAAAGAGACAAAGATGGACGCAGAAATGAGGGAGACTATAAAAGTAATATGAAGGAGCGAGACGTCCTCTTAACATACAGCAAGCAAGAGAACTGTAGCATATGGAGCAACAAAAATTGTCGAGATAGCGACGACACAGCTTGTGTTTTCTCTCTCTGCCAATGACTAAAGACGGGTTCATACCTAAAGGTCCAGCTCCTGAATCAAACCAGTGGGAGGATGGTATATTGGTCACACAAGTCGTGTGGTAGAAGTGTTTGACTTGATTTGATTCATTCATTTCAAACATCGTCAAAATGTCGTTTGAGTCATGTAGTCCGTGTCGCATATGATTGTCACAGTGGGTATCAGATAATTTAATAATGCAGGCATTTCTCACTTCATCATGAGTCCAGGTTTGTCTGCTGCCACATTTTGGTAGTTAACATGCTGCAAGTTCACCAGTCACCAAAACTGGAAAAGAAAATGTTTCTTAACCGATGGTGCAATGCAAGGCATGTTTATTTATATCGCACCGTGAAGACACACGGCAATTCAAAAGTAAAACATTTTATGAACTTTAAAATTGCATTTGAGATCGTTAAAACAACAGCTAAAAGCAGGCCAGTAAATAGTTAAAACATTGCCAACAAATATGAAACGACACATACAGTGGTTCGCTTCTGTGGTTGGTTCAAACGTAATAAGCCGCTCCAGAGTTCACCTGACACTACGGGGGTAAACGCTCCAGAGTTTGGATTAACTGAACGACACGAGGCTGACGTAAACCGGCTCTAAGTTAACTGTCTAGAAGTTATTTATTCATGTCTAATGTAAAATTCTTAAGTCAGCCTTGTTATTATATGTTGGAGGACAGTTTGCTGACTCCCCAATGGTCCCCAATTTCCTCCCAAACCTTGTGATTTTTGAGGAAATCCCTACGAAAAGGCTGCTGTAAATCACATAATATGTGCTGCTTCTCACCTCTCGTCGTCCATGTTGACTGCTGACTGGAGGGGAAACAGAAGCATCGAGGACATCAGCATCGATTTTGACGAATGAAAATTGGTTGGGAGCAAAAGCAGGGCCTGCAATCCAAACAAATGTCTCTTAGCCTGTATGTTCTCATTTTTTTTCTCAGCCAAAGACCCCTTACAACAGAAGTTATTAGATTGAATCAACTCATCAACTCGCTCATATAACTTTTATTCAGCATTCATTCAGGTTCAAGACCCTCGAGATAGTCAGATTACATTACTGCAACTTATTGAACACTTCACAATGTATTAAATCCTCAACACAAGATAGAAAATATACCAGGGACCCACTCATGTAGGGTCCTTGGATTAGAGAGACATGGCTTGACTGGCAGAAGCAAATGAATGAAAGTGAGAACTATCTGAGAACAACTGATTTAGCCTGTTTGCTGAAGTGCAGAGCAGGTTAGGGCGTCTTCATGGGGACAAACTGAAACAGATCTGATGTTTGCTTGGTCGGGTTGCGAGAAAATGTAGGATAAAGGAGGAAACAGGAAGAGAAACGAAAGAGGAGAGAGAATAAAAAGGAGAAAGTGAAAGAGAAAGGGTGACAGAAAAGGACGAAGAGAAAGATGGAAACTGTTCTGGACAACCAGAGTTGGGTGAGAGACATAGAGAAGTGGAGAAAGAGAGCAAGAGAGAGGTGGCGGAGGTCAAAAAGACATCAAGACATTAAAACAAAGAGAGATTGTGAAGAGAAAAACAAAGGCCTAATACAACATCCCCTCTCCTTCTCTCTGTCTCTCTCTCTCTCTCGGTCTCTCTCTCTCTCTCTCTCTCTCACACACACACACACACACTTTTTCCTGAATGTTGGCTCTTTGTGTTTGGCGGTGCAGAGGCCGAGTCGTGTGATTGCTCCCCTCACTGGACATCTGAGGTCAGGGGAACTCAACCTCGAGAGAAAAAGCACCAAAATACAAAATATAAGCTGGAAAAGTGTAAATATGTCCCCAGAAAACATTTCATGTTTTGTAAACCTTCTAAGAGGTTCGGTCAATGAGAAGGAGGCCATTGAGGTGCTGCAGGGCGAATCAAACACACCTTTTCAGTAAACAAAGTGAGGCGTTTGCATGTTTATGTTGGTGAGTAGAAAAGGGTTAGTAAGATGAAAAAAACAGAGTGGAGGAGATGAGAGAGGATGCAAGGTGAAGCGAGAGGGAGGAAACTAAAAAAAAGGAAGGAAGAGGAAGTAAAAATAGGGGAAAAGAGGGGAGGAGATGAGAGGTTAAAAAAAAGGAAGGTGAGGGAGGAGAGAGAGACAAAGGCAGAGGAGGAGGAGGAGGAGGAGGAGCAGGTGCTCCTGACAGCGCCTTCATCTGTTCCTATGGTTTCCTCACCCTGTGTGTGTGTGTGTGTCCTCACAGACAGAGAGAGAGACAAAACAGTAGTAAAGCCTGCAGGAGTAAATGGGAACAGTGTCACAGCGAGCAAGTGTGTGTGTGTGTTCTCTAAGTTCACCCATGTGTAAACATTTGTGTGTG
>JAJHUR010092164.1:0-21553 GCA_027495735.1 Lutjanus campechanus | reverse complement strand
CCCGTGGAGCTAATTGGTTAATTTTTGTCAGCTGACCTGCGCTGCACTTGCTGCTTTAGAAAAAAGTTGAGGTTTTTCCATCTCTGTGTGCCACGAATGCGCCTGACGGTGTTGCTACAGTACTTGTTCTGAGTGCGCTTGCCGTGCATTTCAATTCAAAGCAATAAATATACATAGAATATACACAAAACACACAAAATCTGAATAGTCTCTTATTCCAAATCTCATACAAACTAGATGGTACAAGGCAAATAAGGCTTTGAGCTTAATGCTAATGTCGTAATGTTAACAGACAGACAATAAAAAAACATTAACATGCTGAACAAGTAATGTTTTCCACATTCCCCATAGTTTAGCAAGTTAGCATGCTAACAATTAACACACATCAAGATAAAGTAAAGCTGAGGCTGATTGAAAAGTCATTAGTTTTGCAGATATTCATAAACCAAAGTGTGAAACTTTTTTTGACTTGATGAAGGCGCTTTATAAAAAGTGAAGGCATCTGTACACAATTTCATGGCAATCCATTAGTAGTTACTGGGATATTTCAGTGTGGACTAAAGTGGTGAACTGACTGATTGACAGAATGACATTGCCATCCCTCGGTTCCCACCGCTACTTACATTCAGCAAGTACGTCCTGCATAACTCAAAAGTGAGAACTATACATAATAGGAAATTATGAGTTACCAGAGATCATACATGGAGATTCTATATCGTGCTTCATACTGGCCACTTTGTTCATGAGTCATTTGTGATTCACTATGACACTTTGAATATCTACTCCAGGGCTAATGGAACTCGTGCTGAGTTATGCATGAAAATATTACGGCATGTTGATTGATCGCCAATTAAAGGCAACAAGATGAAGGACTGATAAAATAATCTCTTGGTAGGTTGAGTAAGCAATGTCTGTAATATCCCCCCGAGGGTAAAATAACAAGGCAAACAGACGCTGAGAAAATGTGTTGACTCGAATTGTTTCTTGTTGTATTGGTTATGTCAGCAAGAGCAACATTAAGCACACTCTTGCCTTTTAGAGAGAAATAAGGAAGAGGTCAGAATCTAAATTGTGCAATACCGACCCCGCACCCCAATAAAACTGACTTCAAAATCAGTTTGACAGATGAAGACTGACACTGAGCAGCGCGCCTGCTGAGATGTGAAAAGATAGATTCCATTTTCCCCTGTCTTAAGGAAATATCTTTTTTTTTTTGCCATGTTTCATACATTTCATACATTCATACATTTACATAAAAGTCTGATTCATCATCAGGTTAAGAAAATGTTGGTATTACTGCTTGTGTTTGACTCATTTGACTGTCTTCCATTAAAGCCAGCGAGCAGTGCCAGCTGGCCACTACCTACTACCTGGCTATTCATATTACTGTCATTTCAGCCCAGACACTAAATGAGCACAATGAGTTGAATTTCAGTAACGGCAATTACTGAGGAACAATTAGTCCAATTAGAGGATGAGATATTTGGCATGACTAAATGTAAATGGATAATGATATGAAGCTCAATTGCAGAAATATTGTGGAAACACAACAGAAAAAAGATTCACTTGCATCATAGTGCTGGCAATTTAGAGAGTATACGTGGAATTGAGAGTTCTCATCCTCTTGAATTAATGTGACTAAAGTGTAAGGTCGGTGTATTAATCCACAAAATGTGTGTTCAAAACTGAGTATTATAAATGTATATCAGTAGCATTGCGAGAATAGCCATAAACCTATTGCCACGTGACCCACCCACATATGTACACTCAGTCACAGTGACTTGATTTATTTTTTCCTTTCTAACTACGTGTGCTGTGGCTTTGCTTTTATTGTGTCAGACGGATTCATATGTTTTATATATCTGCTTTGTATGTTTCTGTTGGTGTCTAATAATGCAGAACAATATTGTCGTATTCTGTCTATATTTCTGTCAACATTAATACCCCTCATTTCATTGTTTTGCATGTCTTGTATAATGAGCCTCTGTGATGGATGTTTTCAATAGTACCTGACAATGCAGTGTAATGGGGCCCCGAGTGAATTTTTTTTTATTGACATTAACATTAAGCTCTTTTATTTTTATTATCGTTTTGTATGCTTATCAATTATCCCCATAACTTTGTAACTTCAGTCTTATATTCTGTTATTAGGATGTCTTTGTAACATCTGTCCAGGGACTACAGATGAAAAATACTGTCTTTGCAAACTCTGGTACATTTTCAGCCACGGTTATTGATATGTGCTGCCCCTGTTAAATAAACCAAAACATGAATAAAAATCAGTAAAATAAAAGTAATGGAGTGTCTTTTTTTCACCCAGGTCAGAATTGTTTTATTTTTTAGTTTTCAGTCACAGTTCAATTAGTTTTTTAGGCAACAAAACTAATTGGTTAGGTTTCGGACAAGCTCATGGTTTGTCTCTGTCATGCACATTGGCATGTGGCTATTTACACCCTCAGTACAAATAGCATTGTTGACACCTGGGTGCTTGTCTCTTGCCCTGCTCGACTAGACCCCCGGGTGTAAATAGTCACATTGGTTATTCCACCCCGAGTGCAAATAGCATCTACCAGAAAAATAAATACAGTCAGTCCCTGCAGGTCCTAAACTTAATCATAAGCACAACATACTTAACCCCAAACCTTAACCTTCTAGTCTTTAAGGATAAAATTCAGTGATTCACATTTGAGGCACCTGCACACACAGTGTGACTGTGTGAACAGACTTGTCATTAATTTATGTCTGTGCGGCAGCAGAATTTTGAATTGATTGAAGCCGCAGCGAGACTTTTTAGGAGCTCAGAAAACAGAACAGTGCAGTCCATTCTGTGTGAAACAAATGCATGGATCAGTTATCAGCAATATTTCTAAGATGGAACCAAGCTTTCATGGTCACCTTGTGGGATTTATGCTCAAACTCAGAATTCAAAAATACACCCACACTCTTTTTTTTCTACCTTGATTTGGGAGATCAAATTGCCAAGCCTGTTAAAAAAGAATCCGTCTTCCCTGTGGGTCAGAGTAAAAGAATTTCAGTTGCAGTCAAGTTTTAGAAAGTTGTTACTAACTGGATTGATGATAACAGATGGTCAGGGAGCCTTATCCATTTATGTAATTTCATTCAACAGAGATATAGTGTGTGTTGTCAGCATAGATCTGCAAATTGTCTAACCTCACCTAAGTGAAACATGCACTGAGTGAAAAGTAATTACTTTGCAAAATGATTTACTGTTTGAGCTTAATTTTCATTTAATAAAACTTTCCCATGAACCTTTTTTTTAAACCACACAATTATTAGGTTTGTTGGCCCTGAGGTACAGAGGAGCACAATCACCTACTTAATTGGACTATGGCACTTGAAAATGCCTTCCAGTGCTGTAGGGCATATGAAGATAAAGCAGTGTCCCTTCAAAATTAACAGCGTCAATTTTCATTTTGAAATGAGGCCCTCTTGCTTTGTGCGGAAATTTGTATGCAAACAACAAGTTGTTAATTTTGCTAAATTATTTTTTGGCTTAAATTTAGAGAGAAATAATGAAACTAAGCGCTTAAGTTTTACAAAAATCCATCAGCTTGTGAACACTGTAGTCATGGCACAGCCCTGCGGGGTGTCAGCAACAGACTGTGACAACCACAGGTTCAACCAGGTGTGTGAATGTGTATCCTCAATGCGAAGATTAATGTACCTCACAGAGAGATTATACCAAGGTTGTAGTAATCTTAGACCTCCCCTGCACAGAATTAAAACATTTTTAAATATGCTTAAAAGTGAGCAGTGGGGCTGAGGAGGGGGACGGGGTGGAGCTGCACAGGACTACGACTGTAGGAGGCGTGGACTGTAACAGTAAACAGCTAGTAGTCAGAGCTAACTGACCATGGGCAGCTGCTGTCAGACTCTCTGGAGATAAACACTGGAAACAAAGAGAAGTTCTAATAATGCATCATTTTATGTTTCCACATACTTGAAATGACATGAGAAATAACAAAGCTGAACAGTTTCATGAGACATAGTGGAAAAGTATTAAATCAAAATGACAGACAGGTTGTCTGTTACTCAATGTCATTGTTGCCCTGGTTACCGAGACTCTCACATGCCTTTTTTTATTAGTATGTTTTAATACTGACAAATACCTGTAGCTCAAGTCCATCTGTAAAAAGAGAGAAATACAGCATTTTTCTTACATTTATGATCTATCTGACCTGGAGCAAGCACAAGGGCAGTTTTTGGGTTTTGAGCAGTGTCTATAATGTGATGTTTGAATTCTTAATATAGTTGATGCAACTGTGCTTTACTTTTTATTTCCCTTACATTCATATTCAGAGCAGCTGAGCACTTTGAAATGAATGCATAAAAAGCGCAAATTTGGATATAAAACTAGCAGGAAATAAAGTTTCTGACACTCTTGCACAGTCTTGCGGGGGAAGGGGCCAAAACACCCTGCTTGATTTGTGTCTCTGCGCCTGCGGTCACTGGCGAGGTGTCCCTTATTTTTCCACAATGAAGGTGGTAACCCCTAGTTGTAGCTAGCTGAGCAAATGCTGGCTTCTCATAGAGCTGAGAGATTCTCCTGTGTGTGTGTGTCTGTGCGGTAGTTTCAGTACATAGCCGTATCCCTGCAGTTTCTCATTATTGAGGGAATGAATGCAGTCCGGTAGTACTTCTACAGCTGTCAAAGGTGCCGAACTACAAAAATATGTCTTGAGTATAAACTTGAAAAAGAGCGTTGTTTCACCGTCTCCCACTCAGGAGCTGGGGGTGGGGGAAGGTGGGACGCCCAGGTCTGATTAGAGGGCGTTTACATTCTTTTTTGTTATTCTTGTGATGTTGAGCAGTCCCAAATGGTCCGATCTATCCCAGCACCGACTTTACAAGGCTCAGGATGATTTAAAACATGAGGTGACTTTTTGAGCCGTTTTCAACCCACAAAATGTCTGTTTTTAGAAATTTAATAAAAAATGTCAATATTAACACTGGCACTGATGTGTTTAATCACAGTACAGTAATATAATCTAGTTTATAGCTCTGCTTAAGTTTGCGCCACTCTTTAAGCAATGGTAAGCAATGGTATGTAGAGGAAAGGTGGTGTTTTCTAGACCTGTGATTGGAGCTGCTCTTACCACTACTGGGAGCACTTGTGCACCGTTTCCTCCTTCAGGGCCTGATATTTCTCTGAATTCTCATATCTTTCCGTGTTGATGTTGCTGAGCCACATGGGACTGCCACTTCCATCATCACTGTTTTCTATTCCTTCTCCATTACCACAATGTCTGCTTGGTTGGCCAGTACTTGTTTATCTGTCTGGATCAGCAGGTCCCATAGGATGTTAGCTCTGCTGTTCTCAACCAGCAGAGGCTGACTTGGATCCTGATGGCTATATATATAGCTGGTACCATAGATAAGGTGTAGGCTCATATCACTCGCCCAATAACTACATACAAATTTCAGTGTGCTGCTCCTCAGAGGAGTGGTCATGCCTGCAGAGTCTTGAATATAGTTTTTACGTCAAAATTAGTGTAAATATGTAGGCTTTTTAAACGCAGCTAAACCCTGATCCCTTTCCTATTGCCAGAAGACCAGTTTGGCTTTCTGTTTTTTTCCCATGTACACTGGAAAGTTGATACTCATGTCAGGAGATGTCATGGGCAGGAGATCATAGGCATTTTTAAAACTGTCAGTGTGTTCAGTTCACAACTTTTGAAGGTTCTAACTGAATTTTTTTGTTTAAAGTTCAGTTTCTCTTCTGTGTCGTTGTTTGTACTTTCAGATATCTTCCCTTTCCTAATGTTTCATGTTTACTTTTAGCAGGACAGGAGATGTGTTAACGTGCTAAAAACCTAACATTTTTTTTGCGGCTTATAATAAAAGCTTTTAGAACAAAATAAGGGGTCACTTTTATTTGGAAAGATTTACAGGAAATTAAATTTTTATGTTTATTAAATATTTATCCAACATTTTATAGATGCTCTACCCAAAGATGAGCATGTATCAAAAATTACATACCTTCACCCATGCCCACCTCAACCCTACATGATAAAAGTCAAGTGACTCTGAAGTCACATCCACTCCACTTTCTCCATAACAGCACAGGGCGTCTCATACAGCTGTGGATGAGTTTGCATTGAAATCACTCATTCCTCTTAGCAAGGAATGGGCATCATCTGCATCTGTATGACCAGGCTGGCTGCGTGGAGCTGATGCACCGACTCAATGAAAAGTAGCAAAAGACTAGCAGAAGTTACCAACGGAGGCAATGAGCTTTTATTGCCTTCACCAAAAAATTAGCATGTTCACCTGGGTTTCATGTTTTGATCACTGCCAACTGAAGATGGAGCCGATAAATACCTGTGACTTCTGCAAAGTCAATATGACCTGGGAGTGAAAGCAGATTGTACCCTTTTCCACTGAATACAAAAGCCAGATGTTAGTGGATGTTTTTTGTCCAGTGTATAAGGGGCGTAAAAGGGCTTCACTCTGGCTCATAGAACCGGGGCTACAGTGTGTAATCTTTGTTTGTAGATCATTTGCAGCCATATTTGCTCTCGAAAGTTGCTGTGCTAGAAATAGTGACAAAAAAAGTGAGCACCACAGCACATTATATGTTATGCTAAGAACAAGCAGAGCAATCATGGAAAATGGAGAACAAAGGGAGTTAATGCTGCTGTGACTGAGGTATTTTTAGAGACATTGTGCACATGAACATCCATCACTGATTCTCACTCTGGGAATGGCGGCACTGTGTATGGTGGAGAGACATAGCGGTAGAGAGAATGGAGACGGGAGCAAAATGGGTTCTTTTCTGTCAGAGGAAGTGCATGCGCTTTTCCCAAAATGAATTTCATCTCATATACATGCGTAAATCTCGTCAGCCCCCATCTCTCTCTTGGCGGGAAAAGCCGTTCAGAAAGACAGCTGAGATAAATCAGTGTGGGGGCCCGATGTAGCCTGTGTGGGCTGGGACAGAGATGGAGCCACTGCGAGCGGCCTCTGGCTTTAATGATGTGCAGTGAGCCAGTGGAGGCGTGTAAATCTGCAGCTGGCATCTCATTCTCTGCAGCTTCAATTCCTCCCCAACCTCGGAGATATCTCTGTCAAAGTCACCTCTGTTCACCTGTGTCAGGTTCAAGTGTGACAGTCTCCACAGTAGGTTAAGGGGATACAGTAACAGGTTTGACAGATGGACAGAAATTGCTGCCCCAAGTTTTGACCTCACACAAATTCATGAATAAGTGATGTTACATTGTTTCTACAAAAGTATATTTACTGGATTAGAAATCAGCAGTTACAGAGAACAGGTTTTCATGAAACTTAAATAAACCCCAGGAGGCAGTTAATCTAGTTGCATCTAGGGAGCAGCATGGGTGCGGTAAATCATGAAATCATAACCAAAGCAGCCAATAAACACAACAAACAGTTGCCAGTGGCATACATCAAACTCCAGTCAAAAGATCCCTGTAAAAACGCTTTCCCCTGAAATAAAAATGGGAGGTAAACACACTCACTTTAATTAAAACAAATGATGAAAATGTTGATGTACAGGACGCAGTAATGTAATCAGGATTGTCATCACCAAAGCCTCAAATTGCAATGAAGTCATTAATCAAGCTAAGAGGTCAAGTCTTTCCAATAAGAGCCATGTTTTTGTGATTGTTTATTGAAGCTTTTGCAAAATTTTGCAACCCTGTGATCAATTAGGTCATGTAGGCAAATGCCAATATTCCATTGCTGCAATCAACTATAAGGGATTTGCTTATAGATTGGAAAGTAATTAAAGGATGGAGGTCATTGATTTGTCAACACTGGGGCACAGTACAAGGTATAATACATAGGATTAGCATGGTAAAATATGGACCAGGTCAACAATCCATCCATCCATCCATCCATCCATCCATCCATCCATCCATCCATCCATCCATCCATCCTGCTACTGTATCATCCATTGCCACTTTTTCACAGCTTTAACTGCTTGCTCAGGGTCATGGGAGGACTTGGAACTATCCAAGCATGAACTGGGTGAAAGGTAGGCAGTCTTTTATAGGGATGGCATACTGACAGACAAGCACATTTACTGAAAGGTTTAATATGCAACATTATCCTAGAAAACAATGTATAAACTGTATTTCTTTATTTTTCTCAGTTTTTGCTGTGCTTACAGTAGGATGCTTCACCAACCCAAAACTTTGGTATTTGATGTCCTGGTATATCTCTGGCGCATTTATGAACAGCTTGGACAAATCCAACTGAGTCTGCCTTTGAGCAATATTACACAAGGGATTATTAGCATTACATCGATGCAGTAAGGACCGAGGCACTTGCGCTTGACCACAAAACAAGTGAAAAAACTTCTTACTGAAAAAACAACATTTTCAGTGCTGCCACTAAATTGTTTGCTCTCCAGTTTGTCACACATAAGGTAGGCTGTGCTTGTTTTAAAGGAGCAGTGTTGCAGCAATCTTACAGCACCATAAATTATATTTATTAAAGAATGTTGATTCAGATATTCTATAAATGTTAAGTCAGCCTATACAGACACACTGTGGTTCTTGATTCATTTTAATGAATAAAATTGTTTCAAAAACATTTTTATTTTATTTATTCTATGCCTGTTTTATTGTGTCACTAACGCTTTGGCAATATTGTTCACAAGACATTCAAGCCAATAAAGTATATTAAATTGAACATTTCCCCTCTGGGTGGAGTAATACTTTTAGTGATGAGCATGATGTGCTGTCATACAGATTTCAGCATGTTATAAATGTCTAGTTGACCAATCAGAGTGCTTGGTTGGAGTTAACTGTTGTATAATCTCATTAATCATTTATGGACTACTTAGAGTCTCCACTTCACCTGACCTGCAGGTCTTTGGACAGCAGCAGGACAGCCTCAAAAACATGAGAAGTGACATTCAACCCCTTTTCCTTTTACGTTATGTCTTGTTCTCTCAATAGTGACTGTTGGAGTACTCTTAAATGTTTCATTTTAAACAAGACTGTTCTCATCAGAATAACAACAGCATTGGTTGTTCAAATGTGTAAATGACTTTGTTCACATCTGGCAAACACTCTCTTGTTGTTGTGTGAATAATGACCATTCTGTAGAAAAAGGAGAGGACTACTGTGGATTTTTGGTCACAATGGAACTTTGCCTTTGGACTTTTGTTTGTTTGTTTTGTTTTGTATTTAACAGCTTCCTCATTTTTTTTACATATATGTAGCCATCTTCAGTTATCAACATTATGTGAAAAATAACTGTATAACACTGTATATGTTATTTCCTGCAAACAGAGCTGTTTCACAGTGTATAATACCAGACAACACTCTGCAGCCTTGCTTCAGATGTGAGTATTATTCCTAACCTTGTATATTTGGCTTTATATGAAATCTGAATAGGTTTGTAATATTGAGTTGTAACATTTTAATTTTCAATAAATTTTACATGCAGTTAACGTCTCTTCTCAGTGCTCAAACTTAGAGACTTTAACATTGCTCTAAATGTAAAATGGAAAAAAAATCAAAATGAAATCACACTTTAAATGGAGTTAGAAAAGTTGTTTAACTTTCTAACACTGGAAACTAATTAACTGCTTGGAATTGTGAGGCAGTATCTATAGAGAATCTATAGGAAATAACAGAAAACGATAATTTTAAAAATGAATCAGAGCAGACTGATACAAGACATCTAAACCATGACTATAGTTCAACACATTTGCAAACATTTCATCTTATGTTATTAAAGCTTTTCTGACTGTGCCCTCACTTACCAGTCTTACTAATCTTGGTAACCCTGTTACCTGGTCACAATGTATTACAACTAAATAGTAAATTAAGTTTTCCAAAAACGTTTAAAGCAAGAAACAGGCAATGTAATAACAGCATCTTAAACTATATTTACATACATACATCAAGTGAAAGTAGGTCATTTTCCTACAAGACTCAGTACAATCAACTGGACTTATTTTAGCAGCCAGTGGAGTCGCCCCCTGTTGGCCATCACAAAGAATGCAAATTTAAGTCACTTCTGCATTGGCTTCACTTTTCAGACCCTGAAGCTCTGTCCACTTCTTCTACTATCTATTGTTACAGCACTGATGCCCTCCCTTGCCACGCCTCAGTCTGGGGCAGTGCTTCCCAGTGTTTTTAAAAATGACAGATCATAATGACCAATAGGCCTAATCAATAAATCTTAGGAAGAGTTAATTTGAGCATGAATGAACATTCCCAAAAAAACAGAAAAAACAAAACAAAAAAAACAAAGACGTTAAATACCTTGTGAATAAGAAATAAATGCATTTAGGCTCAATTAACAAGCTTTCATTTTTGCCTCTCATCAGTAAAACGATATACACATTTTAAATCTTAAATTCACAGAATTCCTTTATAGTCTTTTATTTATTTGGTGACCCAAATAAAATCTCCTGTGACCCACGTGTGGGTCCTGACCCAGTCTCTGTGAATGACTGATCTAGAGGATTTATATTTAACAACATCATCATCCAGAAGCCTACAACAAGTCACATGTGAAAATGTTTATAGAAGGGCTTGGGAAAAAAATAATTTTGACACTAAAACAAGCATTTTTGGCACAAAAACTAAGCAAAACTGCTTAGATTTGAATACATAAGGAACACTGCTGGGAAGCTACAGCATGATATAAAGCCCTAAAAGAATGATGGACCTACAGTTTAAACATTATCAAGGTGTCACTCATGAGTTTCTACAGTAACATGACTCTGTTTTGCGAACTCTCAAAAAAGTGTCAATTTTTGTGTCTCGAGGTATCAGGGTCATCACATCATCATCATGAATGATAAACCCTAAAACGTTACCGTGCTGGATGATTCACATCACAAATTGAATGAAAGAGCCGGTTGACTGGCGCAGCTTTTGATAAACCACGGCAAGATATGCTGGCATAATACTGACCTTGTCCTTTCATACAGGGTCAGCTGAGGGAATTTAACAGTAATTTAGATGCCTAACATTTTATGTTTTCTCTCATCTTCTCCCCAGCCTGAGCCCTCTAAGGACCATGTGAGAATGGTCCGGAGTGCACATGATGATGAATGGGGCAAGGTTGTTTGTCCTGATATCTTTAAAGTATCATGCTTGAATGTTTCTGAAGCTCTTACTTCAATATTATTGGATTCTGAGTCCTTCAAAGTTCTCCATTCTGACCTAAACTTGTTTCAGATTCTTCTGACATGTTTAATGCAACATCATATAAAACACATCTACGATCTCTTTATATTTTTGTAACGTCTGCAATCCTTTTATTGGAGGCCATACGTCCAGCTTCAATAAACTATTGTGCTAAAGGGAAGAAAACAGTTTATTTGCAAAAGTTTTTCAGCTTCTTTTAAAAGACAGGCAAGGCTTTTCACTACCTGTTCTCCTGAGGGTACCAAAATGAGCTCAACTCTCCATAGACTTCACCTCCAGACACGGGGCTAAGAGCTACATTCGGCTCCAGTGGACAAGCTCTCCTGTAATTGAAATGGCCTCAACACCGTACTGGAGGAATAGGTTGTGATGTGTTTATTTATTTTTGGGCATAGCCCAGACAATTCACTATACACTGCATTTTTTTCAAGCAAGAAAAATCTGCCTATGCTTTTGAGGAATGAGCAGATTGTCAGCATCATCAAAACAGAATATACTGCTTATTTGTCTTATGCTGTATGGAACCAGACACTGTTCTTTACTTAATGCCTCAAGACATACTTTTTTATTTGAATGGCCTTTTGAAATGTATGCGTCCATTTACATGGGTTATTTGTAAATGTTAAGTGGAAGTGATTTCAGTACTCTGCTTTAAAAAAAATAATTAGGATAGTTAGTTGAAAGAGTGCATAATTTACTTGTATTGAAAAACTGACATTCAACCTGTTTTGTTTTCCTCAATGATGGGTTATGATGAAAAACTGTATTTGTTAGGGGATGACATAAAAAGATGAGGGCGAGATAGCGGAAAACATTTGGTGTAGTTGGTGGGACATTTTTGCAAACACCCTATAATACGCTGATTGAAAGCACAAGTGGAAAGTGAGAGGCACAATGGATTTAATTCATTCAAGGTGTGTCCAAATCCACCTTTGCTGTCTTGCGCCAGGGGTGCAGGGGTATCCTGTCCTGTCCCGCACCTTGCACCAGCAGTGCACAGAATCAGCTGCACCCAAGCATCTTGATTAGGCTGAGCATGCAATAAACCAATCAGAAAGTCAACTCTCATTACCTTTAAAAAATACCTTGAAATGATATTTTCTAATTCATTATTATCATCATCATTAGTATGAACTGAAACTCCTGAAGCAGGAGCCAATGTGCAGGAGTGGGGGATATAAGAGAGGCGTGTGGGAGAGGAGAGTCTGGCCACAAAGCTGGACCTCAACCCAGCTGAACACCCACCTGAGCTTGGATTGAGGTGCAGCTTCAACCTGTGCACAAAATTATCAACAGGTTATCCATCCTGCATCAGGCTCTGACAGATGTATGCAAACCGTTTTCTCCCCCGGTCAGACTGGTCTTGAAAAAAAAAAAAAAAAAAAAAAAACTCATGTAAAAATGACCCCTGTATATCATCATTTATGACCCACTTGAAGTGTGTGATAATGTCTGCATCTGCTGAGACCCTGCCCTCTGTCTGTATTTTCTTATTTCCCACATTTTACTGTATCCAGCCAATAACACAGGTGCACAGGTTGTGAGGTCAGGACTCTATGTAAAAATGTAGTGACCAGTGGTTACAACAGTGTCTCCATTTCCCTGCACAGCTCTCTGTCTGTGAGAGCAGCAGAAAGAGATACATACACATAGACACACACAGGAGAGCAGACTGAGGATCCTTGGCTGTATTGACACAAAAACTGGCATTGTGCAGAAGTGTGGATGTGTTTGTTTGTGCTTGAGAAGGAATTGTTTCATTCATTTCTATTTGTAATTTTATCAGTATTCCTTTATGATTGAATAAGAATTCTGTTAAGATTGAATATACATTTTCTCTTCTTTTAATAAAACCTTTTTGAAGTCTCATTTAATGTAACAACAAATGCTCACACATCCTTCTCCTTGACATGTGAGTTCATGTGAGTTTTGAGATATTCTGGATGACTGACCATTATCAGTCCTTGATGGTGCTGATGTGTTGCCTCTGGTCAGACACTGAACATGTTGTAGGAAAGGCAAGATGTCCTCTGTTAAGGTCAGATGAGCTCCAGATTGCTCTCATATGAGTGCTGATGTCTGGGTTGGAATAGAGCACGCTTTATCGTAACTCAATATTATTTCCCCTTTCTACCGTAAGTGTGAAACAGCCTAAGACTGTCTTTCTTTCACGGTGTTACTAAACAAGGGGTGTAGTTATTCCTCTGGCTCCTCTGGTTTTCTCCCACAGTCAAAAGACATAGAAAGTCAGGTGAATTGCTGGTAGGTGTCAGTGTGAATTTGCCCGTGGGTATGAGTGTGAATGTGTTTGTCCATGTATGAACCCTGTGATAGAGTAGCAACTGGGTGTGGATCCATTCCCTTCACTCAGCAGTGCATGCTGGGAAGACTGCAGCCCCCAACGTGACCCTGAAGGAACGATAAAGTGCAGGAAAGAGATAAATTGTTGGAATCTCAATGCCCTTACATAACAAAAGTACATTTTTTTCTTTTTTGCCTCTTTACAGTGTTTTCTCTCTGGTTATAAACAAGTGAAAAGAAAGAAGAAAAAAAAGAAAAAAGAAAATTAAAAATTAGAAATACTGGCAGTAACACATTGATAATACTGATTGTATAGAATATGGCAAGGGGCAAAAAGAAAAGACAGACGAGGGGAAACAGAAGGGAAAATAAGGAAATAAAAATGATCATAGATAGATAAATAAAATAACATGAAGAGGAGAGAGCCAGAAAGAGAGAGACAGAGGAAAGAGAAAAAGGAAAAAAAAGAGCAATCAGTGGGATCAGTAAGCACAATATACATGCAAGAATATCCAGAAGTCACATCTCACATTAGGCATAGGAGAGGAAGAAGCAGGCTCCACTGGCAGGCTACAGTATATGCTCTAATGTTACTTGACGTATTCAAAAAAAGGGGGCCACAGTTTCAAGAACTCACTGGATGAGCCATTCAGAGTGTATTTAATTTTTTCCAATTTAAGGAAGTAAAGAATATCTGTAATCCAACAAAAATGAGAGGGAGGGCTTTTGGCTTTCCAGTTAAGGAGTATCAGTTGTCTTGCCAGCAAGGTTACAAAGGTTATAGCGTGTTTCTTAGATGCAGACAGAGAGGAAGAGTGGGAGAAACCAAACAAAGCCGTGAGCGGGTTTGATGTAACTATTTCTTTAAAAATGTATGAGCTACTTTTAAAAACCTCCGTCGAGTAGTTATGCAAAGCTGGATATAGCCAGAACATGTGTATGTTATTTCACTTGTTTCAACAGCAATGAAATGACAGTTAACTAGGTTTGCTTATTGCTGGGTATGTGAACTGTACACGCACTGATGCTCTGCACAAATGAAGTTCCTAACGGAAAAATAAAGTTCTTTGAATTGAATTGAATTATTACTACTAATGCTCTCATTTATGTTATTTTATGATTAGTATACGTAGCATAAAATAATTTGCTTAAAAATTACATATTGGAGCTTAAAAGAGACGATCACAATTACATTCTGATTAAATAAGTCAACTAACAGGTTATTGTTGCTCACATTATAACACTTGCTTATAAACTATATTCAATGACTTGTAAACCTCATTACATAAAGAGATCGACCAGATATTTGTAACACTGTTAATAGGTAATAATTAGTTTGTAAGCCACTTTTAAACATTACTTGAATAGCTATCGTAAAGTTGCGAGTGATGATTGCAAAACCATTCGTACTTATGTATATAACTGTGGTATGTTATGTCCTGCATATGAACTTTAATAAGTAACAGTTATTTTAACGCAAAGCATGATCTTTTTTTCCTAAGTCTTTTCCTAGACGTTGCACATCTATTATTGCTAACTTGACAGAGGAGGCTTGATGAAACTGATGCTAGAGGCGTACCTACAGCATCATAGTTTGAAGTGTAAACTGATGTGTAATTAACTATCAATTTACCATATATTAATGATGATTATTATAATCATAGTTTTACCATGACACTCAAAACATTAAGACAAAGCATGACAAAAAGGAAATTATTTAAATGTTTCTCTCATAAAAATATAGATAATGGTTTGTATATCTATTAAATTCAGTTGCTGAAGCTCCTTGAATAGTTTTTATGGAGGCAGCAGCACTAAGAAGATTTGGAGAGAACCACAAAGAAAGAGCTACATAAACATGCTATACTGCCTGATCCCTAATACCTCTTCAGATTTCACTTATTGAGTACCCTGTAGTGTCATTAGGTGCACAATGAAGTTCCTAATTAATGCACTGCTGTTTACTGTAACTGCCAACGTCTTTATCTTTTTAACCCAAATTGAGACAAAACAGAAAAGATGTTTGACAGGATTGTTTCTGAAAGTATAACCTCAAAGGACAGATCTGAATCTGTTTGTTTTTCAGTAACTGTGGGCCATCATTTTTGCTCAACAGTTTCATTCACCTCTAATGTCTGAAAAACAAAATAGGCAGATTGTAATTAGAGAATAGATGATGAAAAAGCAGTGACAAGATTGAGAAAGAGAGAAAGGAAGAACAAATTGCTGGTGACACAAATGGGAATAATGCAAACAGCTGGAAGAAAAACAGAAAATGAAGTAATTGACTGAAAGACAAATGGCAAGGGAGAATACAGATTAATAACTGGGTGTTATGAATGCAAACATTTCCACTGTCACATCTTTCTTGCTCTCAGAATGAGGACGTTAGGCTAGAACACATTTGTTTAAGCAAGAGTAGTTATGAAGAGAATAAAATTACTGATAGAAATATCAGGAGTGTTTGACATAAAAATCAGAGGGACTTATTACCATTTCCACATACATAGTAATATTCTTGTACTAAAAACTGTAACTCTCACAGCTAATATTAATATTCATAACCTAACTTGTAGGAAAACAGAGGATTTGTCATGATGAGAAATTGTACACAAGGATAGTTTTTGCAGTCAGTAATGCTGCAAAAACTGAGGCCAAGCTGAGACAACCTGAAGCAAAAAATTCTTTTTAGGTGAGAGGGTCCAATAAAAAACAACACTGACACAAAACAGCTAAATAATCCTCAATGTCAAAGAACTTGGTGCAACAACAGCTACTGGAAATACCTTACCTATGGGTGCCCATATACGGCGGCAAACTCCCAAAAATAAGATTTATTTCACATTGGTTACAAGTTGTTTATGATGAGAAAAGACTGTCAGCAAAAGCCTGTTGCATTAATCTTCCAGACTAAATCGTTCTAATGCTGCACAGCACGTGTATGTGGTATTTATGGTTGATCCTGTCTTTTTCCAGTGAAACATGAATCAAACACCTTCATGGCCTCATAAAGGGGGTAGAGTACACAGACCCTCGAGTAAAAGGCCCTATTTAGATGATCTATAGTGCACGGTCTAAAAAAGTCATTCCCAAACACTGGGTCGAGACCCACAGGTGGCTCACAGGAGATTTCACCAAATAAATAAAAAGACTGTGGAAGAAATTTAGTAGTATCTGAATTATATCCTTATAATTCCAGTCTATTTGTTTATATTGATTTCCTGATGACAGGAAATTAAACCAATGCAATGTCCTGTTAACTCAGGATAAATGCATTTATTTCTCATTTATAAAGTGTTATAAATAAATGTGTATATGTTTGCAATAACATGCATCAAAATTAGGGCTGCAAATAATTTAGCAATCTGTCCATTATATTCATGACTGATCGATCAGTTGTTAGTGAAAAATTATAAAAATATTGATCAATAATATCGTCATCAATTAGTTGTTTAGGCCATAATTAATTAATCCCGTCACAATCTTGTCGATTGAAAAATAGGTCCAAACATGTAAAAAGCAGGTGAAGCGCTCCATATTTAAGAAGATGAAATCAGAGAATTTGGACATTTTTTAATTAAAAAATGACTCAAACTGATTAATTGATTATGAAAATGTTGGTGTTTAATTTAATAATCAATTAATCATTGTAGCTCTATCATAATAATATGATTAACAGTGGATGAGTTGCTAGTGGGTGAAATAGTGTGATGCGTTGCCCCATTTAAAGAGAGGCTGTGCGCATTTACGTACAAGGCACAGCAGCATAACTGCAGTGACATTTCTGCTCCCATGGAAATGTTAATATGTTAATTACTGATCCCTAATCATTCAAGTAAATTGTTAAAGAAAGCACTCAATACAACATAGAATGAAGAAGTCACCTAGACAACTTGCCCACCTGCAACCTATCCACTATTAGAATGTTATTTTCATGACCCACGGATTCACTGCAGTGCACAAGCATGTGGTGAGCTCACATAAATGAAGATACTGAAAATAGTGTGCCACTGACTTTAGAAAAGGTTTTTGTTTGTTTGAAAACATCGCAATCGCTTTCTGCTGCCTCAAGAAAGCAATGCCTCAACCACAACTTTAAGACAAACCACTACTGGTGCACAGTTTGGCACATGGCACATTTGCTACATACACAATGTGGGCACTAGGCATGAAAATGACAACTGCACCAGCCAGAAAATAGCAGCAACAGCTGCTCTGCACTGTGTACTGTTTTGCACTGTGCGAAAAAAAGCTTACTGTACTTGTATGTGCTATGAAAATTCAGTTAAAGTGTTTGTAAATTTCACTTAATTCGTATATAATACAAAACTTTGTTTGAAGTTTGCTGTTTGATCTTTGTGAGCATAATAAATACATGCTGATTGGATTCTCATCCAGTTTAATGCACATATTGGTATGATTTATCTGCAGTGCAGCACATTCATTTCTACTGCTATGAGGAGGGTTATGACTTATTAAAGGCTAGACAAATACATTTGTATTGACTTTACACTTGAGAACTCTCTGTTAGGTCTCTCTGAGCCTCTGTTGTTTACTTTTATTCTGTATTTTGAGACTGAATGCAGGTATATAAAAGGATTAGTTAATATGCTTAATGCATCTGAGACTTTTCTGAACATTTACTGTGAAACGGGACCGTATAAGCCTATTGTTTGTTCCCAGCCTTGCGATCAGTACTGATTCCCTATGTGTCTGGGCTTTCCCTTCGATTGGTCTGCTGGTTATTACGGCTTGTGACCAAAGGTGACCAGGGTTTTGCTGTTAGAGCCCCAGAGCGAAGGAGGACTCTGCCTGTTGAGATCAGATAGACTACATCATTAGCGTCTTTTAAATCCCCTCTTAAAACTTTTAAACTTTTGTCGGGAAGCCATAATGAATATTTAATACGTTACTTGGGCTTGTCATCCCACTTTATATTTTTTAGATTATTTTTTATACCCCTGTGGTTTGTGATCCCTGTGCTGTTTATATTTGTTTTTGTCTTGATCCGCAGTTTATTTTTCTGTAAAGCACTTTATAACCCAATTGAGGAAAGTGCTATAAAAATAAAGTTTATTATTATATATATACTGGAGGGCTGCCAACAGAAAAAATAACAGAAACCCCTGGTTGACTCAGAATCAATCAGGGCAGTTATTTATTACTAATACTTAATAATCCCCTTTAATTGGAGATATTTGCCAGACTCTCTCTCAACAAATGCTCAATTGAGGACAAAGAGAATCTCTGGGTTTCATCATAGAGCTATAATTATTGTCAATGACATTCACATTCAGGGCCGAAACATCCCATCTTAAGAGTTTTATGCTTATTTTAACAAACTTGACTAAAGCTTACCAACTCGTATAAAATACAAGAAGTGTACTCCACTGACTGTCAAGGACAAATAGTATTACACTTGGTGCTTTAAGCTTTTTTGTGGTTCATGAAATATTTCAAACAGAATGGTTCTGCTCTACCTTTTGTTCTTTGTTTTACAATGTTTCCCATACAAACATTCATAAACAAGCAAACACAGAAACAGGTGAGAGGCCTCGTATCCATGTGGAGGAGAGGCGCATCTAATCCTACTGTTTTTAGCTATGTGCGCTTATCACAAGTCACAGAGCAGAGTTGGCAAACAAAGCCGCAGTCGTATGTCGATGCAAATGAAAGTCATCGCATTGCATAGCTCTCACACTGCTGCGCCGTGCCTTGGTGAGTTATTGTGTGCAATCTGCCTCTGGTGAATCTCTTGAGGTCCAGTGTAAGTGGAATGCATAAGCTGGACGTTCTTGAAAATACACCCAGATCTATGAGGATCGTGCTCAGCATAAGATGACTCGGCTGCTAGACATAGTTATGGCGATGAGTCACTTCATTTCCAGGTGTTGGAAAAGATATCGCACGTCTGTGAAATGGCAGGTATTTAAATCCTGATACTCCAAAAATTACAGCTATGGAAATTTCACTTTTTGGTATTTGAGTAAATATTTTCCTCTGAAAAAAAAAAACATGAAGTTGTTTGTTTGTGAAAGCATTTAGAAGCAAGCCCACTTTGCCAATTCCTTTGATACCTATAATTAAAGATCAGTATTTTAATTAAAATCTTGAACGATTTCCCACTTTGCAAATGCATATGAAAACATCCCACAAGGCATTAATTCCTCTGAATGTGCAGTGATTCTGTGAGGAAAAAAAAAAAAGACGAGTAAATATAGCATCTTCATCTAAACCCTGCACAATTTAGGCTTAAGGTCGCCATCAAAGTTGTAGCAGCCTTGATTTATGCAGTGATGAGGCTGGCACTCTCAAAAACGTAGTTCTGCCTTTATGCAATATTGAGCAAAAACAGAGGTGGAAGGGCTTGAGACAGAAGAGTGATTTTAAAGGTAACCAATGTAAAAGAGCTATAATTAGAAAGAATCAATTATTCAGACTGTGGGAGAGTGTTACGAAACAGTGGTGTGCATAGTTTCCAAACAGTTTGGGTACAGACATTATACATAATTGTAATTATGATAATTATAGAATCATTATCGCAAGAGGTTTCACATACTGGCATGGGTAAAGAGACGGACAAGAGAAGTTAGCCACGGATGACGTGCTTTGGCAATCTCAAGCAGTGAGGAACGGCTCATCTAAGACTGCTCATATGTAACACCTGTGTCAGTCTCCATTAGTTTAATTACACAAGACCTGAACCGGCAGTCCAGAATGAGGAAGGAAAAGAATGGCAACATTAAACTGACGTTAATAATGGCAATATCAGCATTTCTGTCTCAGCCAGAGGAAGTGAGAAATACATCAAGTTAAAGCTGCTACAAGGAACTTTCATGTTCTGTTGATTTTGGAGGTCCCTGTGAACAAAAGCGGTAGCGTTTCAGCCGTAATAACCACAAAATATAACATCAAAAATAAAACTATCTAAATAAAAACCTCATCCTGCTATTTTTGTTTAACTCGCTGACTTGTGACTCACTGTAACTTTGCCTTGGACTGCCCTGGACACTGGCTCATTTAATCTGATTTCAAGGGGTCATACAGGGGCATTTCAGTTAAATTTATGCTTTGAGCTGTTCCACCTGCATCAAATCAGAATTCTGCAAATCCAGTGTATTCTTACTCTTACAGATCACATCATTCATGTATTTTATTTCAAGGAATCACACTGATAGTAAGAAGAGGACTACGTCATGCAACAACTTCACATTTCTTTGTAACGCATGAGGAAGAACAAATAATGAGAAGTTAAAATAGTAGTAGGGTGACCAGAACTTCCAAGGACAATACACAGATTTGGTGCTTTGTCTTGGGCTGGCAGGGTCCCCAGAGACTAAAGGTAATAGCCCTGTTGTTATACAGGTTTTTGAGATCTGCTGAAGTGCCCCACATGGACCTTTGTTTCTGGATTCTTCTCCATGGCAAACCCATCCCTCATCCCTAAGAAGGGAAGCATCTCTTCTTTCACTCCCTCATTTTAATGACAACAGCGTAGTAGGACTGTGTCACAATCCTCACATCCCCTTTGCTTTTATTCTTATCATCAGGTGCACCTGGAAATAAAAGTGCCCCAGCACTGATCTCAGAACTAGCAACAGATCAGAACAACAGATTGTTTCAAAGAACTAAGCAGTTATGTATGTTTATGTATGTATGTATGTTTTGCTTTAATGGATTTATATTGATGC
Organism: Lutjanus campechanus; assembly: GCA_027495735.1. Classification (NCBI taxonomy): domain Eukaryota; kingdom Metazoa; phylum Chordata; class Actinopteri; order Lutjaniformes; family Lutjanidae; genus Lutjanus; species Lutjanus campechanus. Next base: position 405 of record JAJHUR010092164.1, on the reverse strand, counting down.
CCTCAAACAGTTGCATGCACCTTATGAATTAACTTTTTAAATACAAGGTAGGTCATGTCATTTTTTTCTTAGTTTCTAAGATATTTAAAATGAAAATAAAACTGTCATATAATTCTGCCTTTGAATAAATGTTCAGTTCCATAAAGCTGCCACTTGTCTCATCCTCTTTTGTCTTTAAGTGTTTTAGAGTTTATGCATTTTTAGATTAAATCTTTAGATCTCAATACTTGGTCATTAATGTTAAAGACACATTTTTATTTACAGCATGTGTCTGCAGACTACAGCTGTTTATATTTGTCATTTGCATACTGTAACACAGTTTGAAACTGTTAATGTACAGTAGACAACACTACAATAGCGGCACTGTAGAAACATTGTGTACTGACAGGCCCAGCTGCAGCATTA